>JAJLVY010000230.1:0-14835 GCA_030570475.1 Liangdongia dendrica
ACCACTCCTGGAGAATCATGGCTAGTGAGGATGGTCGTGCCTACAAGAAGAACAACTATACTGCTGTTGCAGCTGATACGATTCCACACCCTGTGTTGTGAACAAACAACCAATCACCCCCTTTTCTTCTGTTGTTCAACTTGGTTGGATTACTTTTTTTGCTACCTTTTCTGCACTAGAGTTTTATTTACTTCTACCACTTCATTTTATACATATATTTTTTTTCAACTGCTTATGGTGCTTATGTGATTAATGGAGGGTTCACCTTTTTACTTTTCTCTTCTCTTCCCTTTTTATGAGTTTCATTTTGTTTTATTCTGTGTTTTCTGGTTTTATTATTATCTAGGTTTGCTATTCTTTTTTGCTATGGTTTGTTCAACTGGCTTGAGCTCATAGACTATTTTTTGGTATTCCGTGAAGTTCGTGTTTAGACTTAAGTTTTTGGATTATTAGAGAAATCTGTAATACTGTTGTCCCTGTATTAAAATGTCGAGTATGTCGTGTATCATATGAAATCAGAATTCCTCGATTTGGGCTTTATATGCAACATTACCTATAGATCTACCTCGATACAGCTTCTGTCAAGACAATACGATGTCGCATGGGTTCTTTCCCGATTGACCTACAACTATACAACACAGCTTAAATGCTGACATTCTTAAATGGCGTCTACCAGAAAAACAGCAAACATGTTCTCTTTCTAAACATGACAACGCTATGTATTCTAACGTTTTGGACTCGCATGGGGAGTTAGACCACAGGCATACCACTGACCGGCAAGGTGAGCCTTAATGTGTTCCTAAATAGTACCTAATGTCGATATTAAATATACACCATAGTATAAATAGTAATTATAGCTGCCTGATATGATATATTGCCTAATACGTAATAAATGGAACAAATATATGTAATCAATATGAAACATTTGGAAAAGGTTACATACAGTATTGCGTCCTTGCATTCCATTCCGCATTAAGCCCTCTTGTGCTATGATGGAGTGATTCTGGACTAAAGGTTGTACGCCGGTCTGTTCACCTGACAAGTAGAAATTAGTGGTATATTAATCGGTCGGGAGTGTGCTTTAGCACATCCAGCATTGTTGATCCCGACTATTAACTTTTTGATTGGCCTTTGTCAATTGTCATTTTCTATTCCCGATGTTCTTTCGAGATGATCTTGAGATCTTTTGTTCTAGAACAGACAGATATTTATTGGGAATAATTTTATATAATTATAATTATTGAGGTGACATTATCCCAGTGAGTATAATTCCAGTATTCATCTTTAACTTACTTTGATTAGCATCTTCCATAGGGGTGTTATTCTAAAATCTGCTTGGAATGGAAAATCATAGTCCTTGCCATTGAAGTGTATAAACCAAAGCGTTTGTCTTGCTGTACTTCTACAAATTGATCCATCAAATCTATAAAATAATAAGCTGTGAAATGGAAATTTACTTCTCAGTAATCAATTCGTCATAATCTCTCCTTTATTGTTCGACCAGCATAGTAATCCAAAGATGTAGAGTGTTTCAATTTTAAAAACATCTGCACCATCTGTACCATCGTTTCAAATGACGTCTCTGTAAGTGGCTCACGGATGGTCTCTCTTGTGTATCTTCTTTTAATTCTTAACCACCACAAGGTCTCCATAATCATAGACTTAGCAAACATGAAATCAAGACTCTGTGATATAGTGACACCTCTTAATGTATCCAACCTAATCTGATGAACAGGCAGGTAATAGCTTCTTTCAGATATTCTTAGCCTAAGGATACTCAACCAAAATATGATGAAGACATTCTCTGCATTTAGGATTCTCATATAAACAACATTCAGCTTGACGTTTGCTAATTCTTTCTGGATCCACCTGGTTTGGCAAATGAAAACGATGGTCAAAGAATCCCAACAAAAATTTGTGTAATGGTTCTAACAATCCGGGCTTCGTATTTTGATATCTTGCTTGCAATCACTGACCAGAATGCCTTCCAGTTGGCAGCGTGACTGTTTTTTTCCAATTAATAATGCTGTTCTGACAGACACTCTTGCAGTTCAGGATAATAGCAGACAATTAGTTGTTTATTCTTGGCTTTATATTTTTTATTGTATTGTAAAAAGGATTCCTTGGTTAATTTTTGACCTTATATACCTGCGGTATGAATATTGAACAATTCATTCGCGTCTTGTGTGGTGGAATTGAGATGTTTAAAGCAACCTGAGTAGTTGGTTGATACCACCTTCAGCTCTTACTATTTTCCACAATGCGTCCTTGCTGCATTTGAAGCAAACCATGGAGTACCAACTCTTAAGCCATGTCATCTCATACGGATGGAAAATTATGTAGGCAGTTTAATTCCGGCTTTAGTGCTTCTCATCTTGGTGTCTAACACCACCATTAAGTCTCAAAATGTAGCTTGACCAATTGCTTGTTGTACCGTTAGCAAAGCTTGAACTTTTGGGTCTTGGCTAGCAATAAATAGCCATTGTGGGGTAGTACAATAAATGGTCCCATGCTATGAAGAACCTTGACCTTGTATATCCGGGGTCAAGATAATCAAACTAGCTTCTTTCTGCGTGTCTATATAGCCCTTCGGTAGAATAAGCTTCTTTCCTTCTGCTCAGATATCGGCAGTGTCATTGTTTGTAGATTAAAATGAAGCAAGGTCCACCAAATTTAGAGTATTCATGTAGTGATTCCGCCATGAAGTTATGAAGATGTTGTCTTAGGCTATAAGTGGTTCAATTCAATTTTCCAAATGATAGAGCTCCATGATCTGGTGTGCTTCCTTTCCTCTAGGTTGAAAGTGGAGATTCTAGAGATTCTATAAAGCAAATCCCACCCTAATTTCTGGGAAGCATCAGTGTATCTTTGTTGATATTCCATTTTTGATGGTAGATGGTATTGTAAATCTGCTTCAGATATTGAGGTTGTTTATCTTTTTTGACCAAACCAGCGATGTGGGTCCAGAGGCTCATGCATGTTGAAATAGTAAATTCAAGTAAATATTTGTGTGGCCATGTAATGGAAGATTTTCTGTTATGAGGCGTTTCAACAAATTCAGCAGCTTTGTGATAAAGACATCCCATGAATACTGTAGGGAGTAAGACCCTAGACACCTATAGTTTTCATTGAGATCATTGAGATCAGTGCCAGGAACCCCCAGTTGGATATCTGTTAGACGTTGTTCATTGTCATAGCTTAATAGTACCTTCTCTGCCCTCAACTTTAGCGCCTCTGGTTCTTTTTTCTTAGCTTCCAATGGGTTAAATGAAAATGGTGTTTTCAAATTTTGATTTGATCAGAAAGTTGACGCAGGATCATGCAATGTGTCAGTTCAGAGACTGAGGCTTTCAGACCGTTGGTTCAACAAGACTTATAATATTAGCAAGACACATAAAGGGTCTAGTCCCGGTCTTGTGTAATTTTAAAATTTTCATACTAACAATATTATTAAGCAAATGGGGATGAGATGAGTTACAATGTGTTAAAAGAATAGACATACCTAGTCACGAAGAAATCAAAACAAGGATGGGTAAAAGAGCATTAGAGTCTCATGACATCGATTTCGATCTCGAATCCCACAAGAAACAGGAAATCAGTGGCGTCAGAAAGGTTCAATACACTGGATATGCACCATCTCAAGATGAAGAAGCACTACAAACTATCAACATTAACAACGTCAACAGTGCAGACTTTTACACGAAGTTCATTGCAACGAGGACACCATGTTTGATAGAAGGGATCATTCCAGGATTTGACCTGTCGTTATTCCAATTGAACACCATTGTGTCCACCCTTGATGCCAAAGATTCTGAGTTGCTACTAGTTGAGCTGAAACAGAAAGGTGGGTTCGGTTCTGGTTCGGATAGAATCAAGATGAGTTTTAACGAATTGATTGAAAAGATCCAGAACGAAGGTGGCAAGTATTACTTGACAACACAATACGCTGAAGATGACCCAGAAAATGAAATTTCGAATGAGATGTCTAGCGATTTTGAGCAGGATATGGATGAGAATGATGAGTATGCTGAAGAGGCACACAAGTTTATGGCTGAAGTGAAGGATCAACAGAACCCGGCCAACTCAGATTATTCTGATGTCGATACAATTGATTTTAATAATGTTCATGACGATTTTGACGATTTTGACGATTTTGACGATTTCGACGATTTCGATGATGATGATGATGATGATGATGATGATGATCAGGAAGCTGATGTCATTGCAGAAATGGACGATCCAGTGATATCCACCGAAGTGCCAGACGACCCATTAAAACTGTCCGAAGCCAAGCAAAGAGTGCTTGAACTAGTACAGCGCCCATTGACCAAACTGATTAAGAAAGAAAATGGGAAACATCTACCACTACAACCTTCAATCACAGAGAAGCTAACAACACAACAAATCAACCTGTGGATCGGTGCTACCGAAAACAAGAAAGAGTTTGATTTCGAACTGTCGCCCGACTCTGCACACTTGGGCTTTGGAAGACATGTTTTCGGTGGTGGGCTGTCCTCTGGGCTGCATCATGATCACAGTGACAATCTGTATTTACCAATGACTGGGTCAAAGAGATTCACACTGTTTGCCCCAAGCGACGCGGAAAATATGTATACTGTTGGAAATGTGGCCAAGGTGTATGGTAGTGGTGTTGTTGATTACGAGTTGGATGAGAAGGCGCCAATGTGGAGACATATTAGAAGCGACGGTGCTATTAATACTGAGGTTGCAATGTGGAAGCTCGATAATGATCAAAAGTTGAGTAAAGCTGAGAAACGTGCGTTGGAGAAGCTGATTAGGGACGAGAATAATGAGCTTGATGACTACGCTGATATCAAAAAGAAGAATGAGGATAATGAAAAGGTTGATCCACCATCCTTCTCCACGATCCCAGCTGGTGTTTTACATCTTGACAAGATTTCAGATGATTCATTGCGTGAAGAAATCACTGCACTAGCAAAATCCAAATGGCCATTATTCTTTAAGGCAAAGAGAATGACTGTGTATTTGAAACCTGGACAGATGCTGTACCTTCCAGCTGGTTGGTTCCATGAAGTTACATCGTTTGGTGAAGAAGAGTCAAAGAATCCACACCATGTTCATATTGCATTGAACTACTGGTTCTCCCCACCAAACGATTCCGAGAAGGTGTATTCTGACGACTACTGGAAGAATGACTATGCTAGAACCCAAAAGTCTTGTGAATTGTATTGCAATGGCGAGTTTGATTTATAGTTATACCATTATACCATAAGATAATAATATGATTTCACATGCGTAATTCTTGTCACGTAGTGCTAATAGCTGGCGTAAATGTCAGAACAGGAAGAATATGCTTGAACAATAAAGATGTAGCAGATAGATCTACAAGGGAAATACGAAACATTAATCTCTAACAGAACAGACTTGGTATTTAAGCGATAGGCACACTAAAACCAGGTACGTAACGGCTACTCAACTATGAAACTGTAGCCCATTAACCTTGCCCACCCGACTTGCCCGACTTTGCCATTTCTCTGGCCTCCTTTGACGGGTCTAGAATGTAGATTCCCCCTAACGGGGGAAGCCCATTTACAATCAATTATATAATTATATAATTATATAGATTATATATGCATGTCATGCCTGTAATTTAGGTATGCCAGTTGTGACTGTGTTTATTCTAGCTAGGTCAATTACCTTTTGAAACAGACTAGGACAATGCCATGAGTGGAAGTTATGTAGGAGGTAAGTCATTGTCATCGAGGGACATGTGTGCGTTAACTGGAGTGTCTATTTATACTTGGAGAGCTCGAATAGATCTATACAGTGTTTGTAGAAAAGAGTGTGGACGTGTGGGTACCAGAACCATAGAGCAATATGGTTTAGTATAGATCCTGTATAGAGTAATCGAGAATATCCTGATCGGCTCAGTGATTTACACTATATACATACAACACCACCCAAATAACCCCTTTCCTCCAGCTTAATACCTGTTGTAGAGCTACCACTACACTGTGTAATAATTATTATATAACGTGAGTATTATGTGACTGTTTCATCCGTGCACCATTGATCTGAACGCACGGTAAGCACCACATCTGCACTGCAACGCGACTCAAAACATTCTCTGCATCCCAACACCAGCCACTCACGCGGCGAGCGAAGCGACTCACAAACACCAAACACCAAACACCAACACCAAACAATCAGCAAAAGCAGACGCACAAGCACCAAGCTTTATACTGAATTTTTCACCCTGCGATAAAGAAAACGCAGAGATAAAAAAAAAAAACACACAACCTTTTGCTTCCAGCAAGAAAACAACAAAAAACTACGCAAAAAGAAAGAAGATGTAAGGAACTAGTCTGGGTTGTATTGCCAGATCTGTGGTGCACTCCCAGATCGTGTGTGTGTGTGTGTGTGTGTGTGTGTATGTGTCGTTTTTGATGGTGTGTCTGCTGTATACGAGGTGTACTGGTTTTTTCTGCATAACAAAAGAAAGTGTTGTGACTGACACATATCACTTGAACAACGGGGACCCAAGCCAACCGAGATATACTGGAGATACAAGTACACCAACAACAACAACCAGAGATATCATATCGCCAGCAAGACATCAACACACTCACACATATAACACATATAACCTAATATAATTCTAGTGCTGTTCATACTAATACATTCATAGTCTGAAGATCTCTAGATCCAGGTTTTTTTTTCAAGATTTCAATACTAAAGTTTCGAGTGGTGGTTAACTTCATCGCTTGGACTGCTAATTCTTTTACAACACCCCCATCAGTTGGAGATTTTAATTAATTCTACAACTGCCCAGTTTACAAAGGGGTCCCCATTTACGCTAATAACTGATTTGTTTTAACCAAACGTTATATGCCAACGAGTTTACTGTTATAAGGGTCTTTTTCACTCCAAAACGTTGTTTACACACTTATTTCACCAAGAACTAGATCCCTCATTATTCTAAACAACAAACACACAAAATATGGCTTTGGCAAATAGAAGACCAGTTGCCATCCCAGTGACGGAATCATCGCCCTCGTCGCCGGCGTTCAAACCTCGTCGCTTGAGCTTGAGTGCTAATTTTGCATTGAAACCCTCAAGTGCAAAACCTCACCACAAGGCTTTGGCTGCAGTCCGTGAAAAGGAGTCTACTACTCCTCAGGCATTGAATACAACAGCTGATGATGATGGAGACGATGAAGATGAAGATGAAGAAGATGAAGTGCTATCGTCTTCTCCTGAAGACTACAAGGAGAATTCTCCAACCTCTACTGTCACGTCTGTCGATTCGGGGAAAGAGTCTGATGCTAAAGAGTACCAACATTCCGCTGTTCTGGACACATCAGCATCGCCTGCCTCTGTGGGGAAAACCACTCCAAAGTCTGATTCAGCAAAGCTTGATGCTAAAGATGGTTCTGTTGGTTCTTCTTCCACTGCTACTGCTACTGCTACTGCGAAGGATGGTAAGCCGCCAAAGGTTAAAGGTGAGAAGAAACACAAGTCCTCCTCCCACAGACAACCAATTGCAACAGGTATATCCACCACAATCCCAGTCACTGGTGAACGTCCACATCCTGAAAAGCACTCTTCCCTGGATGACGACGTCTTGTACGCTATTTTCGAAATCCTGTTTGACAAGGATTCGGAAGGCAAAGGCATGACTGTCAAGCAGATTTGTGATGTCCTTGTTGAAAAGCATCCAGATATGGCTAAACTATCAACAAAGACCTCCAATCTGGTTAGTGCCAAGCTGAACGCCTATGTCAAGAGAGTGGAGAAGGGTGAAAAGAGTCTCATCTACGCCATGTCTAGAGAATGGGCTGACGCTTCTCCAAAGAGAATGGTTTATGTCTACCGTGGGCTACTGGCTCCAGACTACTACATCCACGCTCTTGCTGCTATTGAATCGCAGAAACAGTCTGAAGGCCAGGCCAACCAGTCCAAGAAGCCCTTTATGAATGTCCTGAATGATGACTTTGATGGCGCCCAGAACTCTAACCAAATGGATATGAGAAGACGCGCAACAACCCTTGACATTACTGCAAAGCAACCATTTGCTGACATGCAATTGGACTTGACGCTTCCACAGCTGTCTGTTCCATACAGTACTGCTCCTGTGACTGCTTCACTGGGGCTCGGCACCACTCTCAAGAAGCCAACCACACACACAACCACCAAATCATTCGACTCCTCCGAGTACGAACTGGATGAATTTGATCAGTTTGACGACCTGGACCCGCTTTCTGTCGAGACCAAAATATCGTTCAGAAACAACAAGAGATCCAAGTCCATGTCCTACCTAACCAACAAGAAAATGAGACCTCTCACAGTGGCTGCGGCTGCTCCGAGATTCTCCAAAGTTTCAGTCTCTCCTTCTCCTTCTGCTGCTGCTGCTGCTGCTGCGCTCCACGCTGCTGCATTGGGAGGTTTGTCACCAGCTGGTTCTGTTGCCTGTGAGATTGAGTCCTCGCCTGAACCCCCAGTGGCTCCTAAATGGCTGGAGGCTGTCCGTGAAGGGTTCTTGACCCAGGACATTGGCGCCCCTGAAGATATCTCTCTGGCCGAGCTAGATTCAATGTTTGCATAACTTTTATGACCATTTTGCTTTATATATTTTTATCCCTCCTCATCCCTCCTCATCCATCACATCCCATTGTCATTACTATCATTATTATTATTATTATCCTTATTATTATTTTTATTTGATGAAGAATTAACCAAATTGCTACGTGTTTTTAGAATTGGTTTCATGAACTTTTCTTTCCACCTTTCTTCCTTTATTCCTTCCTCTTTTTTTTTGATTATCATATATTTATACCTCTTTTTCCTCATTATTTTTATTATTGCAACTGGTATTTCCAACTACAACAACCTCATTTCATATATATTCATCCTTGGTTTATGATCCTTCCACCAAATTGTTCCACTACAACTACAACTACAACTACTACATCTGACGGCTACATCTGATCTTATCCTTGTTACTTTTTTTATGCCATCCATGATCATTCTTGTTCATTCCTGTTCATTCTTGTTCATTCCTGTTCAACCTTCAGTTCAACACACATGTACATTATACAGCTTCCTAAAAAGGTATAATAATGTGATCCACCCCTCATCAGGTGTTCTATGATAAATATTACCTTTCTTTTTTTTTGCTTTTATACATCCATTTTTTTTTGTTTGGTTCCAATGTTCTTTTGATACAGACTTCCTAGAGACTTACAACACATAGAATATATATGGTGACAATTGACGAGTCCATACAATCAATATCATTAATTAATTGTTGTAGTTGATATAATGACAAGAAGAGTGGGCATAGGGTAAGTGGGTATTCCGGTAGCGGGCACATAATATTACCTAATCGATTATAAATATACGGCTGCGGTCTTCCGCACTCCACCATTGCAAATTTGGGCGCGCTGATTGGCCGTTGCTGGGGAAGTAGAGCAGTTCGCTAACCGCAGCATGCTGCATGACTCAAACTAGTTTGGGCCACGCAATTTTTTTTTTCAAGTTTAATAGCGGCGGTCAAATATCAAAAATGGTAAATTAATCAAGCTTTTAATATCAGACTTTTCCCACAAAGGTTGTGCTAGATTGTGCATTGTGTTGGTTTCCTTTGCTGTATCAATCGGTTCGCTGTCGCTTTCATTATACTGGCTTCTTATCCTTGAGACCACTGCTTTAAAAGGTGTTGCTTTGTTCCTATTTATTTATTTTTTTTTTTTTGCCCTAAAGAACAACAGAGTCAGACTTGAATATGTCAAGCATCAGATCAGCTAGATACACCGCTAACCGTGTGTCTAGGTACACAAAGTTCGCAAAGCTCACTAACAAGAGCTCAGCGTCAGAACGCTCTGTAATCAATGCAGCAAATACCAGGGCCTTCGCTACGAAAGTGCCACAATCTTCACTATTGTTTTCATCACGTCGTGCATTTACAACTAGCTCAATTATGCGCAAATCAGTTGAGGTCCCTTTTGAAGAAATGGAAGACGATGCTCAAGAACAGCTGACTGAAGAAAGAGCTGTGGATAAAGTTGATGTGTGTATTGTCGGTGGTGGTCCTGCTGGGCTCGCTACTGCTATCAAGATCAAACAATTGGAACTGGAGAATGAAGGCAGAGAAATTAGAGTCGTGGTGCTAGAAAAGGCTCCAGATATGGGTAGTCATACTGTGTCTGGTGCAATCCTGGAACCAAGAGCACTAAGGGAATTGTTCCCGGATAGTGAGTTCTATGATGAAAAGGGTGAAGGTATTCCTCTACCCCCAGAAATTGTAACTCCGGTGAGTAAAGAAACACTAAGGTTCTTGATTAATGATATGGCCATTCCACTACCAGAGCCACCACAGATGTTGAATAAGGGCAAAAACTACATTGCTTCGCTAAGTGAAGTTGACAAATACTTGGCTGAAAAGGCTGAAGAACTTGGTGTTGAAATCTACCCAAGTACTGCTGTTTCTGAAGTTTTATACAAGGAGGATGGCTCCGTGAAAGGTGTTGCAACCAAGGATATGGGTGTTGGTAAAGATGGTGTTCCAAAATCCTCCTTTGAAAGAGGTATGGAATTCCATGCCAGAGTCACTGTCTTGGCTGAAGGTTGTCACGGTTCCCTGTCGAAGGAAGTTATCAACAAGTTTAAACTAAGAGAAGGCCGTCAAGCACAGACCTATGGTTTAGGTATCAAGGAAGTGTGGGAGGTTGAACCTGAGAAATTTAACAAGGGTTTCATTGGACACACCATGGGGTTCCCATTGGACTGGAAAACATACGGTGGTGGGTTCATGTACCACTTTGGTGATGGCTTGGTCTCTGTTGGGTTAGTTGTTGGTTTGGATTATGAAAACCCATGGGTCTCCCCGTACCAAGAGTTCCAAAAGATGAAGCACCACCCATTCTACAAGAACACCCTGGAAGGCGGTAAGTGTATCTCTTACGCTGCCAGAGCGTTGAATGAAGGTGGCTGGCAATCAGTGCCAAAGTTGAACTTCCCAGGTGGTGTCCTTGTTGGTGCTAGTGCAGGTTTCATGAACGTTCCAAAGATCAAGGGTACACATACAGCCATGAAGAGTGGTATGGTTGCTGCTGAGTGCATATTTGCTGAAGTTTCCAAAAGAGATGCCATCTTGACCGAAGAGGATGAGGAATATGATCCTGAGTTGCACGAAACTTTGGATGAACCAACACTAGATCTGGAGTCATTTGAAGAAGCATACAAGAAATCGTGGGTTTATCAAGAATTATACGAAGTTAGAAACCTAAGACCATCATTCGGTTCTCCACTGAAGCTGTTTGGTGGTATCACATACTCTGGTCTTGACTCTATGATCTTAAAGGGTAGAATCCCATGGACATTTGGTCACCATGCATCCGATGCCACATGCACTAAGCCAGCTTCTGAATACAAAAAGATTGAATACCCAAAACCAGACGGTAAGATTTCATTTGATATCCTAACATCTGTTTCCAGAACAGGTACATACCATGACGAAGATGAAAGAAACCACTTGAGAGTTCCAAAGCAAGATTTGGAAAAACATGCTGAAAAGGCATATCCAACATGGAAGGGTGTTGAAAACAGATTCTGTCCAGCTGGTGTGTATGAATACATTGAAGACGAGAACAACAAAAATTTGGGCGTTAAGTTCCAAATCAATTCCCAGAACTGCATTCATTGCAAGACTTGTGATATTAAGGTACCAACACAAGATATCAACTGGACCGTACCAGAAGGTGGTGATGGACCAAAGTATTCAATGACTTGAATTGCATTGTACATATCCACAAACCAATTATTTATTAGCATACTTGTATCATAGTCTAGAGGTTTAAATCATAATCATACATAGTTAAATTATTTCTTAATAATAAAATCACAAAGGATGTAGTGTTCGTTTTTCATTAAAAGAGAATCATTATAAATTATATAAAAGTCTTAGGCAACCCAAACAGTCAAGATTTTTTCATCAATCTCTCTCATCATTTCCTTAACCAGAACCCAATCATCTTCACTTTGAATAACAATGAAATCACCATCTTCATCCTGGTATTTTATCTTGCCTTGCATGAGACCACCGCATTGTCTAATCTTCTTTTGAACTTTCTGTAAGAATTCATCAGCATCAATCACCAATGGAATCATCATTGTGAATAAATCTTGGCCATACATTAGTTTCACAATGATGTTATCATTAGGTAAAGAGTTCTTGTAGTTTTCAGAAATAGATCTTTTGTTGATGGATTCTTGTGTTAATCTTCTGTTGCTAATTGGAATCTCAGATTTCTGTCTTTGATGAGCTGGGGACATCATAAACTTATCTGCATCTGAATTAGTTCTAGACAAATATGATGATCTGTTGCTGTTCAATGAGATACCATTACTTCTTCTATCATTCAAAGTCATACTGTTCAGATTTGAAGCACTGGCAGTCAAGTCTTCTTGGAAGTTAGTAACCAACTTTCTAATACAAGCTTCCCAATTGTTTTTAATTTCTTCATTTTTAAATCTCATTAGGAAACTTCCAGTGTCTTTCATCCCCGACCAAGATATGTTTAGTGAATGTGTACTAACCGTACTAATGTTGTAAATATTGGCAATTGATATTCTCCCTTTCAACTCTAGGCCAACAACTTCTTGCTGTTGAGTCAACAAATTGGTTTGTGACTTTTTCTTCAGTGAAGAAATGGTACTCTTCTTTTGTTGTTGATAAATCTCCTTGAAGAAGATAACGATATTTTCAAACAAGTAAACCTGGAACTCACGTTCTTCAGAAGTTTTCGAGTTATCTTTAACAACAACTTTGTCAAAGAATAGCAATTCACCAAAACTGTTCAAATTGTAGCCTTTCCAATCAACAACCTTAGTGTATAGTTTCTTTAACACTTCCACATTTTCAACTTTTCTTTGATTCTCGTTAATATCATTTGCAATTTGTTTTGAAATATCCCAAGCCAACAGTAGTTCATTATAATTTGGTGCTGTAGACTCAGTATGTTTAATCAAACTCTTAAATAGCAATGGGTATTTGCATAATCTTTGAACAGGCTTTAGGATGAAACTTTGCAATTCCAAATCATTTCCAATAATGAGAGAGTTGTTTTTCAACTTTGACGAACAAGAACTTATGAAATCAATAGCAGCCTTTTGACCAATAGACCAAGGCTCATAAGACTTAAAGAAAGATTGTGCATGTATGAAGATTGATCCTATTCTTTGATACTTTGGTTCGACAAGACTATTAATTTCCAATGCAACCAATACTCTTCTTTGGAAATCCAGTATGTCGTTTAGATTTGGGAATAGCATGTATAAATCTTCTGAAGAGACAATGTTATTGGACAATAACTGTTCCCTGTATGTCACCAAAATTTCCAAGTCATTCACGTATTTTCTTTCAGTTTCAACAAATTCCTTAATGATTTTAGACCTAGAGTCTGTAATTTTCATTTCGTCATCCTGGTCAATTTTCTTGAAGATTTCAGGAGACATGTCAATAACTTTTGTGATAACCTTAACAATTTTGATCAAATCTTCTGTGTTGTTCGAAAAAACGTTTGAAATTGTGAATAGATTAGCAGGGTCAAACTTCAAATAATTTTTGCAAGCCAAAATAAAGTCATAAATGGATTTCTTCCAAGTTTTCAGGTCATCTGATGAAACAACAGGTAATGCGTATGCTGGTTTGATGAGGTTAAAAATAATGCATAGTGGTGAACCTTGTTGGAATAGGCACCATAATTGAGTGACAGGATCACAATTCACAGAAGCTGGAAAGACACCAGCAGCAAATGTACCAATAGTGTTTGGTCCTGTTGGTGAACTTAACAAAGTTGCTGAATTGTTTGAGGAGCTTTCACTAAGATTACTAAAGTTTGACAGTTCACTGGCTCTAAAGTTCTTGCTTGTGGTTGAGGAGCGCATTTGTGACGATGGAGTTCCAGCCTTCTGTGATAGTAGCAATGCTTGGTTTTCACTTAAAACTTCGGCATTCGAGTATGCAAGGTTCATGTATGGCTTTAGTTGAGAAACGCCCTCTAGTCTTTTCTTCAGGTTCAAGCAGATGTAGTATAATGAATCATTTGACGTGACTTGCTTGTTCATCAGCATCATTGTGTTATTACTGCCTGTAATATTACTCAAAGACGTGCTTACGCTGCCATTTCGCGAGCCATTACGAGAAGCTGTAGTCGACGTGTTGTTATTGTTGTTATTGTTGTTATTGTTGTTATTGTTGTTGTTATTGTTGTTGTTATTGTTGTTGTTTCCTCCTAGGCCAACCTGATTGACGCTTGTGCTGGAACTGGGTATACTGGAGATATTGTTTGTGTGTGTTGGTACCTGCTTGATGGAATTTGTTGATGAGTTTGAGAACTGCTGAAGATCTGGGAAAACAGCCATGGTTGCTTAAATAGTGACAATGGGTAAATGAGTGTAAAAGTGATCAGTCACAATAAAAGACGTGTCGATGTATGCAATATGGATATAGATGTAAAATTCAAGTGCTTGTTATAGCTCTGTTATTGTTAGCGCTTTGATCTGAGGCAAATCAAAACACACACCCCTTTGGAAACCAGGCTTGTAGAACTCTTTCCTGGCTGTAAAAAAAAAAAAAAAAAACGTCTGAACAGTAATAGCAAAGCTAGGGACGGTGTTGAGGGATCAATAAGCAACAAATGGTGTCAATTCCAGATGTAGAAGAGAAATGTCGATAACCGCTGTGCGTCAAGTGTCCTGTTCTGTAGCTAACGTGGGTTTATCTTGGTTTTCGTTTGGTTTTGGTTTTGGTTTCGTTTGGTTTCGTTTGGTTTGGTTTGGTGTTTGTTGACT
>JAJLVY010000231.1:0-14796 GCA_030570475.1 Liangdongia dendrica
TCTAGTTTTACTATGGATTCAGCTACTTCCCACTTTTTTGTTAGCAAAATTCCCAGAATTCTGAATCAAAGGTAGTAAGTACCCTTGCTGAATTCTCGAAAATCCCAGTTATCGAGTTGCTCGATCTCCCAGTCCTGGGAAATCGTCAAAGTTCAAGTGTTTTTTGGGAAAGTTCGAGACTTTACGTGTTTGTGTAACGGTCGTTTTTTGTTAATGAGGACGATTTACGCGTCTATCTCGTGCAATTCTCGTGTCATTTACAATTGAGAAGAAGTAATATAATCAGCAGCAGTTGTACATCATTGTAAATGTTTAAGAGTCTTCGTAACTCACCTAGTTGTTGTTTTAATGAGGATATTTGGTACCACTTAGGTCACTTTTGCAAAACCACTATGGCCAGTTGAAAAACAAAACCGTTAATGACAGAGAAGATCCAGATAATAACCCTATATGCCACGAAACACTACATCTAGAAGGAAAAGTAATAGAATATTTGGAGCATAAATAACATAGTAAACATAACAGTTAAGAATATGTCAACAAGGTTGCCAAAACAGAACTCCAGAGAACTGACAGTATGACCCCAGACATAATACAACCATACAATCGAGTATATTAGTAATTATACACCTTGTAACATCAACAAATAGTTAATGCCTCATACCGTGAATAAATTATCGGTATGATAAAGTTTCTGCTTTGATATGTTCACAAGCTGCGACCAACTCTGAACATATGCGGAACTATATATATTTTACTGCCTTCTGGCTCTTCTGTATCATTCCCAGGTTCAAATGTGATGAATGAAATAAAACTTACTGTTGAAATATTCTTTCACTCCCAAGTAAACTTGTTCCCATAATGGTCCTTAGCTAGTCTGTTGTTTCCCTTTTTTCTAGTAAGGTTTTCTCTGAATGTCCCACCTGGAGAGAAATATTCATCATCGATGACACCTCTCGAACGCAGTTCTGGCAAGAGGTACTGGATGATATCATCAAATGTATCTGGAATATGCAAATACTTAAAGTTAAACCCATCAATATCACCAACCTCAATCCATCTCTCCAGCTCATCTGCAACAGTCTTTGCAGAGCCCACAATCTTACCATTCATACCACCCAGAGCAAGGTCCACTGCAAATTCTTTCTTAGTCAATGGCACAGTGGCATCAGTGATTGGGCCTGGCTTGTAGTTGGTAGCCTGGAAATAAGCACCTAGCTTGCCGCCCAAAGTTCTCAAGTCGACATCGTCTGGCACCGTTGATAGATCAATACCAGTCCACCCACCAAACAGTGCCAACGCACCTTCGATACTGGCGTACTTTGCATAGTCTCTGTACTTCGCCAATGCCTTCTCATCAGTCTCCTCAACAATGACAAGTACACCGATAATGGTATTTACAGAGTCTCTCAAACGACCTTGGGCCTCTGCCTGGGCTCTGATATCATCCACATATGCCCTTGACTGTTCTGGGGATCTCCCACCAACAAACACAGCCTCAGCATGCTTACCAGCAAACCTTCTACCAGCCTCTGAGCTGCCAGCCTGGAAGAGCACAGGCGTACGCTGCTTACTTGGCTCGCATAAATGGGCTCCCTCAACGCTATAGTGTTCACCGTGGTGCTTGATGGCCCTCACCTTTGCAGGGTCCGTGTAGATGTTGTTCTCCGTATCCAACACAACAGCATCGTCCTTCCAGGAGCCCTGCCAAAGCTGGTACACCACGTCCAGGTACTCGTCTGCAATCTCATATCTCTTGGACTTGTCAATCTGGGTGTCTAGACCGTGTGCCTTTGCAGCACTCTCGAGGTAAGACGTGACAATGTTCCACCCAACACGGCCCTCAGTGAGGTGATCCAGTGTCGAGAAGCGTCGTGCAAGGTCATAGGGGTGCTCGTACGTCGTGGAGACTGTGATACCAAAGCCAATACTATGGGTAAAGGCAGCCATTGCTGGCACAATTAGTTGTGGGTCGTTTGTAGGAATCTGAGAGCCACCAACCAGCGGAGGCCCCAAGTTGGCTGGTCCTTTGTACACGTCGTAGGCACCAACAACATCAGCAAGGAATATCGCTGAGAACTTTGCAGCCTCCAGTTTCTGGGCTAGATCTGTCCAGTACTTGAGCGTCTTGTACTGTGTGTTCTGGTTCGTAGGGTGCTGCCACAGCCCGCTGTTCTGGAGGCCGGGGGTGTTCATGAGGAATGCATTGATGATCCACTTCTTAGGCGTAGCAATCTTCTGTCTCTTTGTATCGCTCATGTTTTTGGTCTAGTTGCTGCTGTTGATGTTCTTCCCGGTTGCAAAGTCTGAAGCCGGACTGCCTGGCTCTTTATACCCAGTTGTGATATAACCACTATGGCTTTCCCCCAGCACAGTCGTCATGCACCAGTTCCAGAGGTGGACTTGCACAGCTCTGTTATGTTCACCAGATCATCTCAACTCTCGAGTCTAGCACTGGAATATATTGGTGCGCCAAAGGAGACTGGGTATTGCTGCAGAAGAACCTCACAATAAACATTCATGATTACATTACACCACGGAAGATATCTTCCCTCGCCAAAATAAAGGTGAAAAACAGAGCTCTAGGGATGTCAAAGATAACCAAATATCTTATGCTTTCATGTTGTACCCTGAATATAACACACAATGTATTCTGTTCTTACAATGCCAATATCCAGTTTGTCCATGAATACTCTGAATGCATTAAGTCTGTCTGACTTGTGTCTCATGCAAAGTCTGTTGTCACAACAGAACAGAAAAAAAAGACCCCTCAGTTAAAAACCCCGGGTGTCTCTACATAGTGCCTCTGAGTAACTGGAATGTGATATAGATGATATGCTAGGTAGTTTACAATACCGGCAAGTCAACCTCAATTTTATGGATCTTCCTGAAAACACTTGACTTTAAAACAAACATAAAAGCACTCATCCAAAGGTCAAACAGGCGTGGAGAGCACAGAACAGTGAGCCAGAAGACAATCATGAAGTCCAATGCAGCAAAGGGTTCGTGTTAATCCATAATGAGCACCACAAAAGGCAAACCAAGAGTGAAATCAATTGATATTTAACCATCAGCAGTGTGGGTTACCAATTTATAAGATACCAGCATCTTTCATCCACCTAAGCAACACTGTATTGATTTAATACAAGTCAACAGCAGCCCTCTGGAAATATAACTAGAATCAAATCCATTCTAATATCAAAGAAGTGTGGGACCAACTTTTCAAAAAGAACTTCAAATCATCAGTCATAAGATGTCGTTGAAACAATAACAAGATTCATTATATTTGATAATATTCAAATAAGACGGTTGAAGAAATGAAGAAATGACCAAGATAAAATCAGACCCAATTGAATATACCAGAATCGAATTATTCTCAACTCAAGAATTAACATGTATCACCACCACTACCAAATAACTTCAAAAGAACAGTTTTTCGATACCACATCAGTATAAAAGCTTCTGACAATAGGGTGTACCACCACGTCAATACAATCAATCCCATGCTATCTGTCCTCCATAGCCAAAATAGCAGGCAAAAAAGTAAAGAACAGTGATTTAGTTTGAAATCAACCATAGCATTCTATCAGAAGAATTAGCATCACCAAACCCAGAAAAGCGGCAGACAGCTAAAGAATAGGTCAATCTTCCTAAAAAACACCAAAAGAAATCATCCTCCATAATAGGTATCATGATACTTGTTATAACAATAATTTCAACGTTGTAAACTGTTAAGTGTTGGATAAAAGTTGTTGGCAAAAGAAAACAGGGTTCAGCTTTGGAGGATTTTTTTTATAACCGTTTTGTGTTTCCAAAGTGACACAAAAACAAATGGAAATACAAAAGTGACACAAAAACCGCAGAGAATCTCCGTTTATGGAGAGGTTCACATTCATTTAAGAAAGGTTGGAGTCTGTTGGACAGCCGGTTTTTTTTTTGTATAACTTCGGTGTATGTTAATAGTTGATTTTTTAATTATTTATGAATATTTGATTATTCTTATTAGAAAACTTCTCTTTTGGTTCTTAAAAATTTGTATCAATGTCCTTCGTAGATTATAACGATCCTTGTAGTAACGGTGGGCCTTTTTGGCGTTTTTTTGGCGGACTTTTATGGGGTCATAACTAACTGTTCTAGTGATTGAAAATATTTTCTTTGTCAAAAAATTTATTGAAATTTTGGAGGGTTGGCCGAGTGGTCTAAGGCGGTAGACTTAAGATCTACTGGACGAGCGTCCGCGCGGGTTCGAACCCCGCATCCTTCAGATTTATTATTTTTATAAAATTTCTCTTTGGTGTGGTTGGTGTAGTTACCGGTTGGTCAAAAAAAGTTCAAGAAGAGGGCAAATAAGTGAACATATGACAAATTCAGTACAATTACCATTGGTACAATTGCAATTACATAGCTTTCTAGAACTTCTGTAAAGAACAAAGAACCCTAGATCTTTTCTCTGGCCACATTGTTCCAGAACGGTTTTAAGCTTAAACAACCAGCCATTCTTTGTGACACAAAAAAATGAAGGATTGGACAGGATGAAGCCCCCTTGCTGGTGCTCAGCTTTCTTCCAGTCAGACGTAAGCAGGGTTGTGCTACTCATGGGCCTCCTTATAGCTGGTTAACATCACCCTCCAGCATTTCAGGTTGGAATCACTGCCCAGCTCTGTCTGTTTCCGTCTGTTTCCGTCTGTTTCTGCCTGGCTCTGCCTGGATGCTACGCGGACCAACCCCTTCAGCACAGAGGTGTCCAAAATTCCGACGACTCGGATTGGCGCAGGACTGCATAAATGTGCATGAAGTGCACCTACCAACTCGCGATCAAAATTCTTGCAGGATTTGGTAAACAACCAGCCTTCACCAGATGGATTGAACGTGTCGGTGTCTGGTTGAAGGCTTCTGTGCAGAACAAAAGCGTCTCTCACAGGAGATATGACGCTTATGAAACAAAACACACATCAAATCCTTGAACAGCTTTAGAGGCTGGCAGTGATTTACCAGCCTTTTCTTAGATATGAAACATGTCAAAAGCATAATATGCATTTGAAAGGGATCAAGCTCCAATAACTGTGTGTGATGGTGTAGTCACCCCAAGAACTATATAAGAACACTTGTGGAACATCTGTTAATTGGAATAAAGCTTTTGTTCTCAACCACCATCACTCATTACAACAAACCCCTTACATTCGTTTTTTTTTATTATTAACTGATCCAATTGATTATCCAACTATTGTCACTCTCTTTTAAAACAAATTTGTTACCACATCAATTGACCCACATTCATTCATTCATTCGCTACACCTACACAATACATCTTACATACACTTATAGACTAAAAAAAGATGTTCATACAATTATTTACTATTGCTACTCTAGCAACCTGTGCATTTGCTGCTTTTAATCCTTCTTCAAAATCAAATGTTGTTGTTTACTGGGGTCAGGCCTCTGCTGGTTCCCAAGAGGACTTGTCATACTACTGTGAATCTGAAGATGTGGATGCTGTGATCTTATCATTCATGTCCTCCTATTCTGTCGGTTCCGTTCCAACTTTGAACTTTGCCAGTGCCTGTTCTGAAACGTATTCTGATGGCTTGTTGAAGTGCGACACCATTGCTGCTAACATTAAGACCTGTCAATCCAACGGTAAAGCAGTCCTATTATCACTAGGTGGTGCTTCTGGTAAATATGGCTTTTCATCGGACTCTGATGGTGAAACTTTTGCTGATACTCTATGGAACTACTTTGGTGAAGGTGAGTCTTCTGAACGTCCATTCGGTGATATTGTCGTTGATGGCTTTGATTTCGATATTGAAAACAACAATCCAACTGGTTACGCTTCTCTTGTTAAAAAGTTGAGAAAACACTTCGCTACTGGATCCAAATCTTACTACATCTCTGCTGCTCCACAATGCGTCTACCCAGATGCAAGTGTTGGTGACTTATTGGCCAATGCTCAAGTTGATTTTGCTTTCATCCAATTCTACAACAACTACTGTAACGTGGATAAGAGCTTCAACTGGGATACCTGGGCCGATTTTGCTGCCCACGATTCTCCAAACAAGGACATCAAGTTGTACTTGGGTCTACCTGGTGCCTCTTCTGCTGCTGGTTCTGGTTACGTTGATGTTGCCACCATTAAATCCACATTGGCCACAATCTCATCTTCTTCAAACTTTGGTGGTATTTCCATTTGGGATGCTTCTCAAGCTTTCACTAACCAAGTTGAAGGTGTTACTTTTGCTCATGCGGTCAAGGAAGCTCTAGGTGACGACTCGTCATACACTACTTCTGCAACCACCACCTTATCATCTGCTAAAGTTAACACTGAATACTCTTCATCAACCACTATTCTTGCACCATCATCTTCCACAATTTCATTTGTTACATCTTCTTCTTCTATTGTTCAAGTCGAGTCTTCTTCTGCTATCTTTATTCAATCATCAGCTGTATCATCATCTGTTATTGTCGAAACTACAAGTACTTCAGAAGAGACAATAATTGCATCTTCTACTTTGTCACAAGTTGAGCTATCCTCTTCTGCTATCATTGTGGAATCTTCTATTGTCATTCCAGTTACTTCCTCATCCGCAGCTCCAGCAGCAATCATATCTTCTTCTGTCACTCCAGTTGTTGAATCCTCTACCCTTGTGCTAGTTTCTGCTGTTGCTTTTGCTCCAGCTGAATCATCTGCTGCACCATCATCTGCTACAACAATTGTTGAATCCTCTTCTGTTACTCCAATCACATCAACATCTTCTTCTGATGTTCCAGCTGAAACTACTCAAGCTTCTACTACTGAAACATCTATTGAAACCACCGAATCTCAAACCACTGAAGCAGATCCAACTACCACCAATGTTATTGTTGTTACTGTTACCAATCATAACATCATTTCCACCACAGTTACTGTTAACGGTGAGGCCCAAGCTACTTTAGAGGCTGTCACTGCGATTTCTGATGTTGCTGCTTTTGTCAATGTTAGTCCATCCAGTGCTGTTTCCTCGTCAGCAGTTACTACCACTTTGGAACCAACTACTACTACTACTACTGCTGTCCCAGCTGCCAAATCATCTTCATCAGCCAAGGTTGATACTCTAAGCATCCCAACATCATCTGAATGTCATGGTTTGACTGGGTTGTCTCAAGCCAAATGTTTAAACCAACAATTCCAACATGGCTTGTACTTGGGCTCAGATTCATGCACTGACGGTGAAATCTCTTGTTCTGCAGAAGGTTACTACTCCGTCTGCGACAGTGGTTCTTGGGTCAACTATGGTTGTCCTACTTCCACCACCTGTTATGCATACACTCAAGATAACAGTGATAATGTCTTCCTTGGTTGCGGAACTACAGATCATAAGTCATCCTTCACTAAAAGATCTGTTAAGCATGCGCATCATGACCATGAATAATTTGGCTTGATGTATTTATTTTTATTGCTTTGATGCCCTTTTAGTGACTGATGACCTTTTAATGACTGATGATAGATTCTTTATTATATTTTCCTTTGTTTTCTATAGTTTTTTTCTACATGATTTTGATTAAGTTTTAATTTCTAAACGTAGTACTAATACACCCTAAGCAAATGTTAGGAAATATGAATAAACTCTGGATCTAATATCTATGGTCTCATCATCTTCTTCAAACATCGGTTTCACCTTGATCAGATCGATCTCAGTTGACTTCAAGCCAAATTCTTTAGCAGTTTCAAAAAAACCCAAATCACTATCTAACAGCTTTGGACGATGTGGAGAAAACACAACCAAACACTTACCATTTGGAGCCATAACATCTTTACAGGTTTGCAACAGTTTTCTGTGTTCAGTATGATTGAAAACCAAATCAGACATTATAACTAAATCAAACTTCTTTTCTTTATCTTCACCATCTCTAATCTTTTCTAACAATGGTTCGTAGTCATTACCCCAAATGTATCCTTCCACGACCACTCTCTTGTTGTTCAATTCTTCAGCATGGTCAATATTGTATTGTATATTGTAAATTAAATCAGGATCAGGATAATCTGTAGAAACAACAGTCTTAGCACCATTATAACCAGCAATCAAAGTTGGCAAAGCAGCAGCAGCACCTAGTTCAAGGACATCTTTCCCCTTGACCAGCTCATCAGAATGTTTATCCAAGTAGTCTGCAGTGAATATACCCGCGTTCCATAGCAAGTGTCCCCATAGTGGTGATGAACCCACTAATCTTAGGTTAATGTTGTGAGGGTTCTTGCCAGTCTTACGCTCATAGGATGCAAAGTGTGCTTCTGGCTCTTTGGTCCTGTAGTTTTCAGGTTCTTCAAATAAGTTAACGTCGCCTAGGGATTCAATATCGGACATTTTTAGTCTCTTCTGTTTTATATTGTGCTGGTCAAGTTGGGCGATGAGCTACTAAAAATTTTCAGGTCACAAATAAGACATAATAAAAGATAACACATAATGGAAATGTGAATTAAAGGAACTATAAAGAGACTACTATATCTCGATAAGATGACCCGTCCGCTCCTGCTAGTCTACTGTTTTTTTCTCTCTCTACACTTCTTCTTAAAAGTTTTTAAATAGTTG
Organism: Liangdongia dendrica; assembly: GCA_030570475.1. NCBI lineage: Eukaryota > Fungi > Ascomycota > Saccharomycetes > Phaffomycetales > Wickerhamomycetaceae > Liangdongia > Liangdongia dendrica. The sequence continues at coordinate 8,562 of JAJLVY010000231.1, forward strand.
TGACATTAAAATACATAACCAACTAATCAACTATGCATTGCGATAACAAAAAACCTTGATAGTACACCTTAATTTCTATGATAAATTCAATAAATTTAATCAAGCAACCACTTAAGCAGAGGAAGATGGACCTGGGTTAGCTCTTCTCTTACCGTTAATCAAGGTGACGTTGACGAATCTCTTGGTGTACAATAGACGCTTGTAAGCACGACCTTTTGGTTTCTTTGGCTTTTCGGTTTTGTCAACCTTTGGAGTTTGAGACTTAACTTTACCAGCACGAGCTAGGGAACCGTGAACTTTACCCTATAATAATTGGTTAGTAAAACTATTCTATTCATCTTTGACGAGTTGGAGTTTCAAAATGTGTAATAATGATATGATAGCTGAAAACAATTAAAATTATGTGGCTCAATGTTGTTCGCTCTGGTGGTTTGATTGCTGAAAAACTATTCACTCATGTTCAAATAGTATTTATGATATAAACCAAATATCCAAATGTGTTATAATATTAATCCTGCACTTGTCACTCCTGTTCAGCGGATGGTGGTTTCATATAATTTCATATAGTAAATATTGTTGTAAGGAATGGGGGGGCAATCTCTGGGTTTTAACCCTTGTTTAATTAATGAAAACTTTTGATAACACTTGATACTTTGATACAACAACGAAAAATACACCGCAATTTGCCAATTTTAAAAATTCAATATACTGTTCTGTTCAACTATTCATTATCCACTCCAATCTCGTCATTTAACACCATTTCAACATACCATTTTTAATAATAACTTGTTCTGTACTTTTAACTAAACATCGTTGAAACTGTGTTTTTCGTTTTTCAAAATTTTGACAATTCGATCATTCACTCTGCCAAACACGGCTGGGTCTACAATATCTTCATTTTCACAGTCACAGCAACGGGTGAAAACAAAACATCCGAACACACCAAATAGCTATAGTCGATGTGCCTTATAAACCCTAATGATATTACTAACCCTAATAGATAAGCATATATTATTATAATAATAACTACTAACAAAAAAACTCTTTTCAATGTCCATTTATTTGATAGTTATAGTTATTCATTCTCACTGACATATAACACTGCACCAAGAGTGACAACGCTAATCTAAAGAAGAGCAAGAGTGTTAGTTCGTTCTTGAGAAGAATACAGACCAATTCATCAAATATGACTTACTGAAAACACCAGAAACACCAATACTGATATAGAGATTCTAGCTGCTGGATATTTACCTTCCTGTAGGAAGTATTGAACACTGAAGAATCTATAAAGGCCCATTATGACACACAGTATTGCAATTAAGACGAATGTAGCTAGAACAACAGTTAAAAGATGATACAAAATTTACATATTGAAGAAGGATAACTAACTCACCACCAATAGGTTTCCCAATTTTGTTTAGGAACTTCTGTTCATCATTGTCCTTATTCTCTGTAGCCAGCTTGAACAACTGTGTTACACCAACACCAGCTGTAGCCAACGCCATTGATGTTCTAATCCATGATAGAAATGTTCGCTCATTAGCCATCTAAAAAAAAGAATAATGTTAGTACAGTCTTGCAGGATTGAAATGAATGTACAACAAACGTACGTGATCTCTTGCAACGGAACCATTATTCTCCAACAGCTCTGAGCCTATTTGTGTGAAAGACCAGATCTTATCTTTCACCAGCCTCTGCTGCGACATGGGTTGTGGCTCAGTTTCAACTGTTACGACATCATCAATGCTGTTGCTGCCATCCGTTGTTACAGCAGCCGATGCTCCTGTTGTTTGGAATAGCACATCATGGAGCTGAGTTGGTTGTTGTTCATATAGTTGCTGAGACCCAGGAGAACTTGAAGAGACACTGTTTCGCTGGCGCAGGTTCTCCATCGCAAAGTAGCTGCCTTTTCTGTGCGGTGGTTGTTTATCATATGGCATTTTCACGCGTCTCGAATTTTCAGGTACTATCTGCACAATCTATGCTTTTACTACAATTGGAGAAGAACAAAAGATGAATGTGGGTTTTTATTTTATATTCTTCTGTCCTGCATCATGTATTTGATTGTAACGCAACTTGCTTCTATTTAGTTACCTGGAACCCGTGTTTGCATCGGTGTATAAACTGTAATCTGGGAGTATGTTCTGATGGTACCAATCGTCCCACTCAGCGTACCCAGACCTATAGAGCCAACTTGGGGGTCCTCAACAGTCTCCCATGTTCTAGTAAATACTTGACTATAGAATGATTCCATGACTACAGGCTGTCCCGCAATAGTGTCTGCGGTAACATACACAACAGTCGGAGGAACAGGGATAGTGAGTGATGTAGTTATAGTGGACTCCTCTTGTGTTATAGTTGTTGGAATAACAGCAAGGTGCTGTGCAACTGAAAATGTTGTCAGTAGTAACAACACCACAATAGTGTTTATGGATAATTGAAGCTCCATCATCCTATACAAAACAACAATAATAAATGTGATGGCACATGGAATAATATAATATATATATATATATATATATACGACAGATGGAAATTACAACACATTACATTGACAGGGTTCTTATTCTCATTTTATAAAATGTTGGTAAAGGTTGGGAATAAATTCTCTGTCCGTCCATCATGAAATAATGCCACCTCCAGACCAACAACCAAAAATGCAATGTACGTACAACCACACTGCAGTTCTTTAGACAAACCATTTCCTTTCCTTTCCTTTCCTTTCATTTCTCATTTCATTATCACCACCACCACCACAACATTGTGATCATCATCATCATCTCCAATATCACTAAATTCGCGAATTCGTTCTGCATTTTCGGGTCGGTTTAAAAATTGTAAACCACTTTACAACAACAACATTCATAAACTTTTGAAATATACATGTTAGAATAGAGGATGGCTAGCAAAATTGTAGTGTTTGGTGGAAGTGGATTCTTAGGTAAGTTGGATTTAAAGGAACTTCAAAAATCAACTAATGGAACTAACTTTATTTTAAGGCAGAAGAATATGTCAAGCTGGTATTGAAGCAGGGTTTAGAGTTACTTCATTATCGTATGTGTATTGAATGCAAGCTTCGCATTGAGATTAACCAATTTTTCATTTAGTCGCTCAGGCAAACCCCCTTCACAAACCTCGACCCAGGATTTTCATTGGATCAGTAAAGTATCTTGGAAACCGGCAAACATCTTTAAACCAGAAACATACAAGGACGAACTGAAAGATGCCAAAAGTGTTGTCCACACAATCGGTATATTATTAGAGAACCAGAACTATAAGAAGTCCATTAACTCCAACTCCACGATATTGAACGAGTTTACAAATTTCTTGAAGCCTGCTAACCCAATGGCCAAATCTGCATTCAATTCATACCAGGAGATCAACACGGATTCTGCAGTGTTGCTTGCGGAGACTTTGCAAGAGGAGAGCACAGAAAAGAAACCTACGTTTGTGTACATCTCTGCTGATAAGGGGTTCCCTGGTATTCCAAAGGGTTACATAAAGTCCAAGAGAGCTGCGGAAAACGAGATACAGATTTTGCATGGAATTAGACCAATTATAATGAGACCAGGGTTTATGTATGATGAAGTTTCAAATAACGATAACCTGAGAGGGTCTATAAAGACTGTTGTCGACGCTTTGAATTTGGGTAATAAATTTATTTTGGGGAACAAGAGTGGATTATTGAATGATATGATTAGACCAACAGTTTCTACCCAAAGAGTTGCCAAAGCCATTATCTATAGAATTCAAGACGAGACATTCAATGGTGTGGTTACTTTAGATGATTTACTAAACTGAGAACTTCCAAAAAAAAAACATAAATACAGAATACTTCTATTACTTGTTATGTAAAAATTTTCTATATTAAACTGTTGTGTATATGACGACTGATTTATTTGGATGATCTAAAAGTCTTTAATGGATCAGACTTGTTACCCCCCTTCTTACCATTGAATTTTCTCTTCTTGTGGTTATTCTTCTTATGGAAAGGAACAAACCCTATATCTTTATTGTTGTTTCTAGCTGCAGCAGGTAGCAAATACTCTGGAACTCTCTTCAACTCATTTTGAACTCGAGCTGGGTGCAGCTCCTTATCATGTCTCAATGCATTCAAGTCATGTGGGTTTTCTTCAAAATGTCTCTTTAGCTTTTCGTTTGTCAATAACTCATTCTTCAACTCCTTAACTCTTGCTTCTCTGACAGCCACTTGAGTAACGGCTCTGAAACCATCTTCTGATCTATATCTGAAACCTTCAACTTGTTTCATATCAAATTGGTATGCTTTGATTTCAAAGCCAAGTTTAGACTGTTGTTTGATGATTCTTTTCAAGATCTTTGGATCTCTCTTTGCAGTAGCCAAAGTGGCAACCTTGTGTTTATTGTATTCATTTTCTGGAATGACAAAGGACAAAGCCATACCAGACTTACCAGCACGTGCAGTACGGCCAATTCTGTGGACATAGTTTCTTGCAGTCAATGGCAAGTCAAAGTTCAATACACATGCAACGTTCTTAAAATCAACACCTCTGGAGACACTGTACTCTTTATCTTTTCTACCATTGTCTTGCTTTTTGGCATTCTTCTTCATTGTACGTGTTTCATTGGAGTCTGTAGCTTCAGCACCCTCTTCTATTGGTTCGTGCTCTTCATCTTCTTCGTCTTCATCGACTTCCTTAATGTCATCACTGTCATCTGTAGCAATCAATAAACGATAAACATTTTTGTTGAATTCGTCAACAATGTGTAATCTAGAATTTATTGGCAATTCACTGTTCAAAATACAACTCTTGATACCAAACTGTTCCAAGAACAATTTCAATCTGTAGCCTCTATCTATGTTGTTTACAAACACCAAAGTCTTACCTTTGATCAAGTTCAACTTGAATATAACATAAGCTAGCAAGAACTTGTCAAATTCAGTAGTTTTTGCATAGTACTGGACTAGCTTTTGATTTCCTCTCAACTCCTCATCGTTTAGTTTCAAAACAGCAGGTAGACGACAAAACTTTGTCTTTATATCGTTAATGTCTTCGTTTAGTGTAGCACTCATCAAGAAAGTTTGTAGATTTTTTTTCAATGGCAGCATTGTAGATAGTTTTTCCAAATCATCGTTGTAACCATATGATAGGATCAAATCGACTTCATCGATGACCAAAGTGGTCAAACTCTTGATATCCACATGACTATTTTTCTCTAGTGCCGAAATCAATCTTGATGGTGTCGATATTAAAATCTCTGGCTTTTCAGATATCAAAGAGTCCTGGACAGTTTCATTGATCTGACTAGACAAGTTTAGCAACTTGATGGTCTTACCGCAATACACGATCAGCTTTTCCAAAAACTGTGTAACTTGTGTAGCCAATTCTCTAGTTGGGACTAGTATGATTGAGTGAATCTCATGATCGCTAGGGTTTGCACTGACAGCCTTCGCAGCCAAAATGGATTGGACGACAGGCACAGAATATGCAACAGTCTTACCAGACCCAGTGGTGGCTTTGGCAATGATATCTCGTTTTTCTTGTAGTGCTAATGGGATGGCCTTAGCTTGCACCAAGGTTGGGTTCTTGAAGCCCAGTTGCTTGATAGCTTGCATCAGTCTAGGGTCCAACTTGAAGGATTCGAATGTGATGGAATCATCGATGTAGATCTCAGCAGCGGCAACTTCAGACATGGTTTCTTTTTCTTATTGTACAGATAGCACACCTTAATGAGATGAGCTTCTATTAAATTTTTTTTAGAGCTGCGTCAAACTCATTACCCGGTGCTGGAAGCACAAACAGATCGGTATAGACACGCATAGCAAGAGATGGGGACAGAGTAATTAATAAGAAGCAGCTTCTTACCGTGCCTCAAAAAAATTGGGTATCCTGCTGTTGGGTTTCAAGAGAATATTGCTGCTATTTCTGTTTTCTAGCGACTCCAGAAGCCCTGAGTTGCCTGTTTAATCAATTCTATCATTCGTACTGAAAGGTGTCATTATCACAACCATCAGTTAAAAACCAACAATAACGCACAACTGAAGCCGAGAAACACACAGAGATATACATATAGAGGTACTTAAAACAAGCATATTACACAACAATGAGCCAAGATTTGACAAGTGCGAGAGGGTTGCGCGCAGTGGCACCTACTCCAGTTGATTTCAACGATGGTGCAAACTCCTCAGCGGCACTCACAAACAACAACAACAACAACAACAACAACAACAACAACAACAACAACAACAACAACA
>JAJLVY010000232.1:0-14761 GCA_030570475.1 Liangdongia dendrica
GTTGTTGTTGTTGTTGTTGTTGTTGTTGTTGTTGTTGTTGTTGTTGTTGTTGGTGGTGGTGGTGGTGTTGTTGGTGGTGGTGATGGTGTCGATGTTCATGATGCTCCTGTAGAGGGTGTGTTTGGGATGGATGTGCATGAAAAGTCCGGTATGATGGTGGTGATAAAGCGGCTGGAGGCAGCTCTGTGGCCTGTAGTCTTGTATCACTGGTTGAGGTAAAAATGCCGCTGCTCGATTCTGATGCTGATGGTGTTGAGTGCGAGTATGAGTGTGAGTGTCCGTGTCCGTGTACCTTGGTTGGGGTAAGGCTCGTGGTTATGCTGGAAACGCTGCTATCCGAGTGCGAACGCTGTGGTGAGGATGGATGGCTGCTGGTATCAAGCTCAACGACTGAGATGACCTTCAAGTGGTTCTTGGAAAGCGAGTCCATGAACAGCTCGAGCGAGTTTTCCAAATCCTTTGCACTCTCCTTCAAGTCTTCTGGTGTGTGGTACTTGAGCCATTTGGTGTAGTCGTGTGGTTTATCGGATGTGTACAGCTCGTTCACGGCAATGGACTGGTCCAGGATCTTGATCTCTTTGTAGATGTTGTCGATGCTGCTGTTGCTGTTGCTGTTGTTGTTGCTGTTGTTGTTCTTGTTCTTGTTGTTGTTGTTGTTGTTGTTGTTGTTGTTGTGTGAGCCCGCACCAGTTGGTTTAAACACTTTGTTTCTGAAATTTAGGTTCAGCTTTGAGCTCTTCTCACAAACTTTCTTGGACTTGAGGCAGTTCTTGCACACTGGCAACGTCTCGTCGCACTTGATGTGTCTGGCACGGCAAGTGAGGCACCCGTTTCTGGATCGGGACTTCCTCACACGGCGACGTGTGGTACTGCTGCACATGTTGCTTGTTTGTGGTAGCTGTATAGCAGAGTCTGTTCTATATTGTGCTGGAGACCGGTCTGGACATAAAAGTGCTGTGTGTGTGTTTGTGGGTTTAGTTGCGATCAACGTGACTAAAGACTAATGTGTAGTGTGACTATAAATAATATTGTATGTATATATATAACTCGTTTCCCATCCCAGATCTCTTTCTGTAGGATCTTGTTTTGGCTTTATATTCTTTGGCAGCTTCTCTCGCCAGGCGAATGCCTCTAGTCGTTGCTTTTTTTGCAAGGCACAGGATTCTATGCATGCGCATCATTGTTCATCAAATCTTCTATGGCTTTGTTTTTTGGCTGTGGAACACAGCTTCCATGCAGCATCATGCACTACCCAGGCTTGGTGGCTAAGCTTCGAATGCTCCAAGAATGCATAGAAGTATGATCCATGGAGTAGGGAAGGAACCATTTGGGTCAACAAGATACAAGATCAAAGCAAGTCACTGATACTCAATGGATGGATGATATATAATACCTTCCTTCGTATATAATGCTGTATGGTTTCTGGTTGATACCCAATGGTTATCACCTCGGGCTACCCCACCAGTTGTTGTCCCTGAATATAATAAAGCATCCTCATGCACCGAAACAAATCAAACCATCCCGATCTGTTAAGAGGACTGTACTATTCTGGCGGTGCTGCAAATCATCTAACAAATTGCCTTTGGTTGCCAAAGCGATCGTTTCCCTGCCTCCTTCCAAATTCACAACTTAACAGTTTTTTTGAAAGCTTCTATGCATAATTGTGCATGTATGCATGCTTCCATGCATGGTGAAAAAACGAGGCGCAACAACTCCAGGGCTGTGCCCAAGATATATGACCTGCATAATTTTATACGCTATTGTTTCAAAAACAAAATCTGGCAGGTGGAAAACATGATAGAAATGACCACTGCAACCATTCAACAGAACTGCTTCGAAAACTGGTGGGAAAAAAGCTGGGAATTAAGGTGACTTTATACTATAAACTTGCTCGGAGCATAGCCCTCGCCAGTGTCCAGAAGGGTAACACCTCGTTGTTCGAAAAGGTGAAAGAAAGAAAAAAAAAGAAACGTGAACATAGCGCCTACAAAACCAAAATAAAGCAGTGCCAACATTTGAAACCAACCACTCTCAGTTCAGTGGCATGCTAGAAGAATGATCTGTACAACCATGGCTGGGTGTATTCCAATCTGGTGTGCTCGGTTTAATCGTCTAAGGTCTAAGGCTAAAATCATACGATGCGTGTGGTGTCATTGAGGAGGCTGTTGTTGCACACATTCTGATATCCTGCTAGGTGGTGCATCTGAGATCTGGCACCAAAAACTGAAAAGATATGTCAAAGCATAAATTAAGTACATGACAAACTTGGCACAAACTAAATTAACGAAATTAACGAAATCATCATTGTTTAAAGAATAGTAGTGATAACAAGGCTTGGTGATAATTAAACGATACATTAATCTGGCAATCTTAGCATTAGCATTATTAGTATTTAGAACATTCCTGTTAAAATTGGATAAAATTGGCTAGGCTTGAACAGTGAAAGTACAGTAGAGATAATCTAAGTAGTATGACACTATAAGACTTCAATACTTTACTTGACCTCCTATTTATGGAATTTTTTTTTTTTTTTTTGTTTTTCCCATCAGGGTCGCAAGCCAATTTTCAGTTCCCCTTCTCAAGCTCAACAAAGGACTTACAATTTATGCATTAATCAAGCTTTTGCTGAGGAAAGGGGTAAAATCGCTATTTCATGGGTCATGGCCTATTTGAGACAATATAATTGATTATACAGTGAATCCTGTGAAAATTTGAGTAGGTTTGTGCTGTTTCAGATGTTTTGATTTGAGTTGTACCCGAATTTCTAGAGTTATACTGGAGATCCCAATTTTACAATTATTAGAAACTTTGGGTATATAATTAATGGAAAAAGCTTCTATTCAGTTATTATTGTTAGTATAGTTCAAATATCTGTTATATCAAGTGTCTAGGACGCAGATAGCGGGCTGTAAAACGCAAATATAAGTAACATGGACTATTGGTGTGTCGTTTGGACCACCCTATTCATCCAACAAATCGGTTTCGTGGTCTAGTTGGTTATGGCATCTGCTTAACACGCAGAACGTCCCCAGTTCGATCCTGGGCGAAATCATTTGTTTTTTTATTTATCTATTTTACTTTTTGTATCTTTCTGCTCTCCTCCTCTGCCAGTGTTCCTATGAGCACATCGTCCAGGTCTACTCTGTCCGTCTCTTATATTATATATTATATAATAGTATAATATCTACAATCTACCGTGGGTTTACTGTTTTCTTTTAGAGACATAATATAATGTTCAACTTGATAAAGCCAAAAAACAAACTACTGGAAACCTTGAAAAAGCAAGCAACTTCAAGAGTTGGACCTCGAAATGGACTGTTCTTTATCGCACTGCAGTGGATAGACTAGACAGACATCAGATTGGGAAGATTGGACAGATCGGGGAGATTAGAAGCACTGCTTTGGGGGGACTCTCCAAATGGCTAAGCGACACCTCCTTCTCGTTACATTGGACTGCAACCTGGAGATCAGCAAAACATATGAAGAGTCAAAAAAAAGGGATGCACCAGGAACTAAGCGACATTGCTATCCCTGATGAACAGCGGAGGGGTTGATAGCAGAATGACTATTTAAGAGAAAGAGAGAGAGAGAGAGAAGTATCATCATCATCATCATCATCATCATCATCAATCACCACCATAAACCATGTCTACAACCACTCCTAAAGTCTCAATCAATTTGCTCAAAGACGACATATATGGCGGCCCAGTCAGCTACACTCCAAACCTGGAACTCTACGAATCCAAGTGGTTGCCAAAAGTGAAGGCTTACAGAGAGGCCATCGACAAGGCCATCCCAAAGGAATACCTGGCCCCAAACACTTTGATTCCAGATGATCTGGACACTGGCTCTTTCAACGCCACCACCATCCCTCCTAAGGTGCTCGACGAGGAAACCTTGAGCATCACCGGCTCCACTGCTGTCGAGCTGGCCAAGAAGATTGCGTCCAAGGAACTCTCTGCAGTGGCTGTTATTACTGCCTTCATCAAGAGAGCCAGCATTGCACACCAGTTGACCAACTGTGCCATGGAGATCTTGTTCGAAGACGGGCTCGAGCGCGCCAAATTCTTGGACGAGTACTTGAAGAAGAGTGGCAAGACCATTGGCCCATTGCACGGTGTCCCACTGTCTTTGAAAGAGCACTACAACTATGCTGGCCACGTCACCCACGGTGGGTTTGTCAGTTCGTTGGACGAAGTGACCCCAAACTTCTCCACCACAAACCAGGTGCTGTACGACATGGGTGCCGTGTTCTACATCAGAACCACAGAGCCTCAGTCATTGATGCACTTGGACTCCATCAACAACATCACTGGCCGTGGCAGAAACTGCTACAAGACTTCGCTGAGTCCAGGTGGGTCTACTTCTGGTGAAGGTGCCTTGATTGGTATGAGAGGGTCTCCATTGGGGTTGGGCTCAGATATCGGTGGCTCCATCAGATGCCCCGCTGCATTCAACGGTATCTATGGTATGAAGCCAAGTTCCAAGAGAATCTCGATGAGAGACTGTTACGCTCCTGCCCAGACTACAGAGTCTGAGTTGATTGTCTGTGCACTAGGTCCAATGAGTAACTCTGTGGAGGATCTCGAGTTCTTTATGGAGAGCTACATCTCGGGCGAGCCTTGGTTGAAGGATGAGTGCACCTTGCCAATCCCATGGAGAAAGGTTGCCACTCCTAAACCTCAAGAGTTGACCATTGGTATCGTCTTTGACGATGGTGTTGTCAAACCACACCCTCCAGTATTGAGAGCCTTGAAACAGGTTTCTGACAAGTTGAGTGCTGCTGGTATCAATGTGGTCACTTGGGACCCATACAAGGTTTACGAGTGTATTGATGTCGCATACACTGGGTTCACAGCTGACGGGAACTACGCCTGCAAGCAGAGACTCGAAAAGTCTGGCGAGCCAATCCCACCTTTGACTGAGGTGTACATGGGCTTTGGCAAAGGTGACAAGGGCCTAACCACTGTTGAGTTTGAGTCCTACACCTATGCAAGAGATGCTTTGCGTGCGCAGTACCACGACCTGTTTGCCTCGAGAGGTGTTGATTTCGTCATTGCCCCAACCTACGTTGGTACTGCCCAGAAGCCATCTACTGTCAAGTACTGGGGCTACACTGTCTTGTGGAACATGTTGGACCTTTCCTCTGTTACTTTCCCAACCGGTGTGTTTGGTGACGCAAAGATCGATATCAAGGACACCAGCTACAAGGCACGTAACAAATGGGAGGAGTACGAGTACGGCATCTACGATCCAGAGGTTTCAGACGGTATGCCAGTTGGTTTGACACTGGTTGGCAGACACTACACTGAAGAGTCTCTCTTGAAGGCAGCCAAGGTTGTTGATAACATTCTAAAGGAATAGCTGGATTGTTATTACATTACATATGAATACATACACAATATTATATTTTATATATTGTTATTAAATTAATACAATTGTTTGTAGGTAGTTTAAATTAAACAGCCAAGAACCCATTTTCATCATAACCAGCATAGATCTTTGCTTCCTCAGTCAATTTCCCACAGTGCAAAATCACATCGTCAACCAAGAGGTTCAATGTTTGTGCAATCAGTTGGACAGGAACACCTTCTGGCATGGATGGAGTGTTTTCAGTAATGACATCGAGGATTTTGTCAGTGACGCCTTTATGGCCACTTTCATTATCAGCTGGCGCACTAACAAACAACCCGTTAGAGTTGGCTGCAGAAGCACCATTTGCAGCACCACCATCACCGTTCTGGGCTCTCACATGAACATCAATAGCACTTAGGTGATGGTACAGCACCTCGTTAAAGTCTGTGATTTCTCTAAAAGTTGCGTGCTGTATGTTCTTTTTCCCGCCAAACTCTTTGACGGACCCAGTGACAAAGACGTACTTGCCCTGCGTTAGGAAGGTGTTTGAGTCCTCTGTGCTGTTTTCATCTATCCACTTGCGCAACTCGACCGTGCCAGTGCCGTCCTCTATCTGGATCTGCAAGTTTGAGGTATTGTCAGTCACGCTTCTAATGACGCCTACAAAGGACACCATATTCAGCTCCAGGTTGTGCACTGCAAACTCGCCATCCTGCACCAGGGGCTTGCTGTCGTTCACCTGCTTGATGGTGACTGGTGTCAGGCTGCTCTTTGTCTGGGTTCTGGTCTGGGAGCCAGCCTCAGCGTTGGAATCAAACCCACCAGAGTTGTAGTCTGTGTTGTAGTCCTGGCCAAAGCCTGTGTTGGAGTATGGCTGGTAGTCTAAAAAATAATTGGTTAAATCATTGAAACATTCTGCTTAAACACCTGTTTGAGGGGAAGCATCACATACTCGACATATTGTTATTCCTGTTAATTCTTCTTCTTCTTGTTGTTGGTTTGTTTACGCGTTTATGGTGAGTGGCAAGACGCGTTTTTGGTCAAATCTTTGGTTGGTTAGCGGCACATGGGATACTGGCAGATTAGTACCGGCAGATTTATTATAATTAAATAGATGGGAATTGTGTTTATATATACAGGAAAGTGGTACTCAGATTTATAGCAGCATTATGTTTCTCTCTTTTTCACCCTTTTTTTTGTGGGTTTAATTCAACACCAGTTCACTATTTAGTACCACTCTTGGTGTCAGAGTCTGGTAGGGCATGGACTTTAGTCGTATCAACCCTTTGAGCATCTGGAGCATCCTTAGCCAGGTGGCCAATCAAAGGCTTTAAATTCGTTGGAATATCTTCAAAGACCAGGTCGTCTGTGTTCTGCGAAATGGATTCGCCTTTGGCCTTTAAAATGTCTTGAACAGTGACATGCTCATCTGAAAAGATCTAAAAATAAAATAAAAATAGTTAGTTATATGTCAGATGAAATATTGCATATGAAATATACCTTTAAATGATCAGCAATCAGATGCCTGTTTTTGCAACCAGGACATGTAATCAGAACAGTACCCTTTGTGTATGCCTGTTTGGACATTGTGTGGCTTGATCTTGTATCACACTTCTTGCACGTGAATGCAATCATCAACATTGGCTTGTCAACCTTCAACTGTGCTGTGGTATTGTTATTATTGTTATTATTGTTATTATCATTAGTGTTATCAGTAGAGTGGAATCTGGCAGTATGGGCAATCAATGGAGTCTTATTAATGAATCGATTCAACTCCACTCTTCCTCTCAAAGCATCTCGGCTCAAGCAAACAGCTGAACGTCTCAGCACAGTGCTGGACCCCCTCGATATTATACTTCTAAACATCCCTCTTTCTCTTCTCACTGGTCTATTTTGAACTGATTATTTTCTATTCTAGTTTCTTTGAGTAAAAGAGGTTGAAAAATTCTAGAAACGTCAAAATATTACATAACCAATCAGTCACGTGATACGATAGAAATTTGGTACTAAATATTAAGAACAAGTCAGTTAGTTGTAAACAACAGGAAGTATATATGGTTAGTAAGAAGTATTTGTGATAGCCAGCCATGTTGAATATGTTCAGAATCTTATATTTACTTGGTTTTATTTAGATAAAAATTAAAAGGCTCTGAACCCACCATCAACAAAGATCTCGTCACCAGTAACGTAGTCACTTGCAGCACTAGCTAAAAACACAATTGGACCCTTGAAATCATCAGCATCACCCCATCTTCCAATTGGGATTCTTGTCAAGATCGCATCGTGCTTCTCCTTGTTTTGCACAAGATCATCTGTCATGTCCGTCTTGATGTAGCCCGGGACAATTGAGTTGACATTGATGCCCTTGGATGCCCATTCACAAGACAACCCCTTTGTCAATTGGTTGATAGCACCTTTAGAAGCAGTGTATGGGATGACCCATTGCCCACCGATGAACGAGTACAGGGAAGCTGTGTTGATGATCTTGCCACGCTTCTTGTTCGAGATCCAGTACTTGCCAAAGTCCCTGCACAGCTTGAACGCAGCAGTGATGTTAACCTTGATGACAGTGTCCCAGGCATCGTCGTACGTGTCTTCAGCAGGCATACGTTCTTTCGAAATACCTGCATTGTTGACCAGGATGTCAACAGTGCCGGTTGGGGATTTCTTCAACGACTCTGCTAGGATGGTGTCAACCTGGTCCAATTGGTCGAGATCAGCAGCAACAGTGACAACAGTGGACCCCAAGGCTTCCAGCTTCTTGACAACAGCAGCAGGGTCGGTGCTGTGTCTGTGAACGATGACAATATCAGCACCAGCTTCGGCCAGCCCAGTGGCCATACCCACACCTAAACCCCTGGTTGCACCAGTGATGACGGCAACTTTGCCTTTCAACGAGAACAATTGAGCAGACATTTCCTAATATATATATATATATATATTATATTCTATAATAGCAGTAGAGCCAAAATAAGCAGAAAGCAGATACCAAGTGGTTATTATTTATAGACTCGCAATTTAATTTCCTGATTGGGTAAGCAGGACGGAGCCACAGATCAGCGATGCGATGCGATGCGATGAGCTCTTGAGATTAAGATCAGTAGCGATTAGAATTTAGAGGTCAATCAGTGGTGGTGATGGTGATGGTGATGTTGTACTTGAAGAGGTTTCTACAGGTTTATTATCTTTTGTTATCATGTTGTTTATATGTCAGATCAGATCAGATTAGGTTACTTTTTAACACTCTTTGCATCCCCACAGTCAGTGAGATCAATGAGATCAGTCTACTCAAAGCTACAGATATTTGTTCTCGCTGATAACACAACCCTCTCAGTAGAGTATAGACACCATCAAGACACATCCACCCCTGTAACTCCTCTTTCCCTGCCTTTTCCAAGAAAGATTTGTTCAGATTTCATTTTTGTGTCAACCAACCAAAAACCAAAAACACAACACAACTTGATCATCCATCCACTCAAAAACAGCACAGACAAGTCCAGCCAACAACCACCAGCAAACTACAAAGAGACATCCAGAAGAAGTCATGAGGCTCACAACAGTTTCCATTATACTGGTTTTCATTAAATGCATCCATGGGTTTGTCCATCCTATTGGTATCCACGGCAGATACTTCATTGACACAGTCACAAAGGAACCATTCTTCTTGAAAGGTCTCGACTACCAGCCTGGTGGCTCCTCAGCAGTTAGTGCAGAACAAGACCCCTTGTCAGATCCAAATGCATGTGCTAGAGACATCATCCTTTTCCAAGAGTTGGGTATCAACACAGTGAGAGTCTATTCAATAAACCCAGACTTGAACCACGACTACTGCATGACACTATTGGCATCCGCTGGTATATACCTTGTCTTGGATGTCAACTCTCCTTTGGAAAACCAACACTTGAATAGATATGAGCCTTGGACAACATACAATGACAAGTATTTGGAACATGTCTTCAAGGTGATTGACCAATTCTCTGGATATAACAACACTTTGGGATACTTTGCTGGTAACGAAATCGTCAATGATAGAAAATCAGCAAGAGCTTCACCAACGTTCATCAAGGCGTTGATCGCCGATATGAAAACATACATCTCCCACAACTCTCCAAGATTTATCCCTGTTGGTTATTCAGCAGCTGACGATTTGAATTTCAGAATATCCCTTTCAAAGTACTTGGAATGCTCAAACGAAAAGACTTTGCAAGATGCTGTTGACTTCTATGGCATAAACACTTATCAATGGTGCGGTGAACAAACTTTTTACACCAGTGGATATGACATCTTGGTTCATGACTTTGAAGACTATGCAAGACCAGTCTTTTTTTCCGAGTTTGGGTGCAATGAAGTTACACCAAGAATCTTTGAAGAAGTATCCACAATGTTTTCAAATGATATGGTTGGCGTCTTTAGTGGTGGGTTGGTGTATGAGTATTCACAAGAACCAAACAACTATGGCTTGGTCGAACTAGATGGCAAAGGTGATGTAAAGCTTTTGCAGGATTTTGAAGCTTTGAAGAACCAATACACAACCGTGGTTTTACCAACAGGAAGACAGATCGCTGACTTGTATAGCAGAGGTGAACAAAAACTAAAACTTGGTGCTCTAGCTGTCCCTGAGTGCGAGGACACATATGAAAATTTGGAAACAGAGAAAAAAGTGGATAGGGCATTCGTAGAAGAGTTGATTGCTGATGGTGTCAAAGTGAAAAAGGGGAAATTTGTCACCCTTAATGAAAATGACTTGTATACAACACATGACATCAACAATGCCGATGGTACCCCATTTACTGGTGACAAATTTGTGAAAGTCAATACGCTAATTGACCAAGTAACTGAATATGAAGCCATTCGTTTACTGGCTTTGCAAAACCAAGGTAAGTATTGACAAAAATTAACGCCAAACATTCTAGCTAAATTAACAGTTACTAACAATTTCTAAGGGTCGACATTTGAAACATTGAGTATCCTGTTTTTGGTGGTAATGTCATACTGGATAGTTAGCACAAGGCTATTTTGAATATAACAAGACCCCACATGCGCTTATCTATCATTTCTTGAATATAATATAGATCCATCCTTATCTTTCACACGCACAGAATTGGTATTTGTAAAGCACGCGGATAGCAAATCTTCCCAATCACCTCTTGTTCTTGATTGATGTAATTTGTAGTTTTTCAGCATTATGAATTCCACATGTTCAAATTTTGATAAAAACGTTAGGAACTTGAATAGGTTGTTATTAACCAAGTTATTATCAGCATTATTCTCATCATCAGGATTAATAGGTTTCAGATTGGTGAATGAAACATTGATCAAGGAAATGTGTTGAATAGTTGGTAGTTTTAATAAAATCTCTTCGAAATTTGCATAATTCATATAAAACTTTGGCACAAACTTTGAATTAAAATAACCAAAGTTGGAATTAACATTTCCAACGTTTTCAACTTCACTTTCTGTTGTGGAGTATAGACTAAAACATTTAGAATTCAAATCTAGATATAAATGCTTTAAGGACACAAAACAATAAGTCAATAGTAAATCATAATGTGATTTCAATGCAATCAATTTTAGTGTAGCCACTTCTCTAAAGTAAGCCTCCAAATATCTTGATCCATTACCTGCAATTGAGCAAGATTGCAGCGTTAATGTTTCAATAGGAGACCATGTGGATCTCGATTCCGTAGTCAAAGCAGCCTTGTTGATCATCGGCCCGTTCTCATTGGCTAGCGTCAACACCTGCGGTTTAGCCAAAGAGTTTATATCAATAATCATATCATCCAACTCCAACTCCTTGATCAGCCCAAATGGCCACAACAGATTCGGACGCAATGCAATATTCCACCCTTTTTCAGATGATAACGATAGCTTGTTGATTGTTGGATAGTAATCGTGTTCGTGTGCATATGTTTTTAAAGATGAGGTCCATTCGGGGAATTGGAACCCAGGTGCAATTTGGGTGATTGATATTTCAATAATGTTTGGTAACAACGACACGATTTCTAGCGCGAGACCGATGTATGTCAGTTCAAGGTCACTTGCGGAACCAAAGCTGAAGCCAATGATGGAATTCGTATCGTTCTTTTCTGCACTCTCTTTAACTGGGTGACAAAACTCAATACGCTTAACGAATAATGACAACTTGTTCGTTTTCTTATTCTTCGAAAGGGTCTTTCTGAACCTGATCAGAGCATCTTTGTCACATAGTCTCACATTGTTGTATAGAAAGAACTTGTCAATGAAATCATGAAGACATTGACAGGATAGGCATAATGACAGCCAATCACACACTCTCAAATTTTGCACAATTTTGTAGAGTAATTCGCAAGGAAGCCCAAGCAGAGAATTATCTGGGTATACATGATTTAAACAGCTCACAGTTCTCTTCTTTTGTGCAGTGAAACCAAACGATTTGCCAAATAGTTTCTTCATATTTGCAGGGATGGGGAAACCTAAAACTATGAAAAAAAAGGGTTAATAAGAGCTTAGAAGTGTACACCATATCAGTTGATACCACTAGTAATAAACACGGCAGCCTTCTAAAAGCTGTTTCTACCTTTCATACAGGCATATTTAGAAGTGTTGTAATTTCAACTGTAAAATTAAGATTTCACTAGCCACCAATCAAATTTATAATAGCTTAGTAATCAGTATACCGATTAAAGAGTAAAGAGTAAACTACAGTCATTCTAAAACACCATTACATTAACCCATTTAAATTCCAGTTTTTTTATATAGTCATACATGAAACAAAAAGTTCAGTAAACAAAACCAAGAATCTTACCAGAAACGTGCTTTCTTCTGGCTTCTTCGTGGTCCATGATACCAGCAGAGGTGGTTAGGATAACGTAACCAAATTGTCTAGCTGGCAACAAGTTTTCTGTCCACTTTTCAATGTCACCGAATCTAACGTTGAATCTTGGGGAGATGACACCAACCTTGTTCAAACGACCGTTCAATTGGACAACAATCTTACCGGATCTGTGGTCATCAATGTATTCAAATTCGTTAATGTAGCCTAGATTTTGTTGAGTTAGCATATATATAACCAGAATAACAAAACAAATCAAAACACAGCACAGCACCGCACTATTATATAAATCTATTTTAAAAAAAAGTATACTATTGGCCTGTTGTGTTCTTAATGAAATGTCGAGATTCGCTTAAACCGTCAAGTGGGAAATAGACTTCAACTTCTCCATAAAAGAAAAGTGAAAACCTAGCTTGACAATCGTATAAGCTTCTCCCAGGGTAAATAAATACCCTTAGCTGTTAGCTTTCCCGGACACTTAAAAGACAGCAAGGGACTGAACACCGATCAAACCATCCAGTTATCAGCCCGGGTGTAATAATAAACACAACAAGTGGAACCAACACACACACACTCTCTTTGTTTTTAAATAGAAAACAACATATATAGCACAATGCACCATGGATTGGGATTCCCAATGTCAAAAACACAAAATAAAAAACTTACCATGCTTTTGGATAACTTGCAAGAACTTGATGATAACCTTGGAGGAAGGTCTGATCAAAACTTGACGCTTACCAGTTTTTTCAGCGTTGTTGATAGCGTTTAGAGCATCAGCTAAGACAGAGGTTCTAGTCATTTTTTATTGGCTATAAATAATTGTTGGATTAGTACATGGTTCTATAGACATAGTAAATTGGTGTAAATTTTATAATGCCACATGAGTGTCCTCTGTCCTTTTCGGGACTTGTCTGAAAACCCACAAGGATTCCAAACAGGATTCATGAGCAGGTTGAAAACACAAGGTTCTCACTGCGGAGGGGTGTCAAGAGTTTACATCAACGTTTCCCTATCCATCTTCAACTGAAAATGACATATTTACTGATTCAATGTAATTAAACTGATTCCCTCCACAGGATTTACTCCCAATAACTGTGCAACCTAAAAAAGCTGGATATTCAATAAAACTCCCAGAAAACCGATAAAAACACAAAAGAAACTCTCATGACGACATATAAATCTCACACATTCTTATTCCACCATTTCCATACGTACTATTATTATATTAAATTTGTATACTTGTTAATGTTGGTAAATTCAAGAAGGTGAAAAATTTTCCAGTTTTGAAGAACCACCAAGAATTTTCAGACTGAAAATTACGCATATCAGCGTAAATATGAGAATGATATATAGAAATTACCGAAACAAGTAATTATCCAGGTTAGGATAATTATTATTATATTTAGGTCAGAGAAGAGAAGAGCGAAAGAAGGCATAAACAGTTAGTTGATTAGATTAATTCAATGGAATATAAAGTCTGATATGGAAGACGACAAGAGAATATTTGCAGAGGTATGGAATCCATACTTTTATGATGGACACACACACATATATATTAACACAACACTTTTGATAGTTACGACCTTACTGCATAAAGTTGTCTCAATATGCTTTGGCACCAGACCAAGTGTTTGATTCTCAACAAGTCACTACCGCTCTGAGAGACGTATACACACATTTTGCATCAAGCGTTGGAGAGAACACAATCCTGTCTACTCAATTGGCTGACTATATTTTTGTCCCGTTGTCATACATGCTCAAAAGACCAGCACTTTCTGATACCCAATCTGAATTGGTCTTGCAAACGTTGACGTTATTGATTAAACATTCTTGGACATCACCAGGATCTGCGCCATATGTGTTGATGAAACAGTTGTTCCCATTGATTACATTCCTAACTGGTGGGTCTCCAAAGGTGAAGGATAACAGTGAAATTGAAGCCAAATCAAACGAGCTGAAGTTGGCTGGCACTTTAACGTTAAGAGCAGTATTCACATCACTATCCAAACAGAAAGATTCTAAAACATATGATTTTTTCAGCAACGTGGAGAATCTACCTGCGCTAGGGCATAGTGTGACAGTTTTGTTGGAGTTTATTAATAGTGATAAATCCTCAATTGAGTTACAAATTGAAGCAATAAAAACCCTTGGCGTATTATACTTCCAAGTCATTGCAGATGGAGAGATTTTATCTCATATTTTACCAGGAAATGTTTCTGCACTTGCAAAAATTTTGATGAAACCTGGGATGAAGACACATTATACTGTTTTGATTGAGTCTTTAAAGTTGTTGCAAAATTTATTGTGCTTGGTTTATAGTGACGATGATTTGAAAACAGATTTGCAAGAGTTGAATAACATTGAGGAAGTTTTAGAAACTAATGATTTTGATACGATTGTTATTAAGGAAGATACATTTAAAAAGGTTCACAGAACAAATTCTTGGTTAAAGGCCACTTCGAACCAAGTGAAGATTGCATTAACGAGTATAAAGAGATTAACAGAACACAATAAAATTGAAGTGAAGAGGACACTGTTGACTTTTTGCAAGATGCTTTTGGAAAGTTGCATATACTCTTTAAACTCTTCAGTCCC
>JAJLVY010000233.1:0-14726 GCA_030570475.1 Liangdongia dendrica
TCTTTTGGAACACATTCTTATTGCTGAAATTAGATTTATATGGGTTGGAATTGTCATTGGCGTTATTGTTGTTATTAAGAGTATTCTGACCCTGTCTCTGAGGTTTCCGTTGAAACTCTAGCATGGCTAATTACAAAAAAACCCTAGACAAAACAGAGAAGGGTTCGATGTGTGCAAGGTATAGACCACTTGCTCACTTGCTATGATGTGATGCAGACTGGTTGGTTAGTTGCTGTTCTCAAATGCTCAGTCTATGGAGATCGAAGCACTGACGATAAATATTGTAAACACTAAAGCAAAATGTCATAAACATCCACACACCACACTAGACCATCAGGTCTCGACTGTACTGGGACTAGATCCACCTGAGTCCCATAAGTCCCGATTATTTGGGGACTTCGGGTCTGGCGTTTCAGACCAAAAAAAAAAACAAATTTTTGGCTGTAATTTTTCTGTATTGTTTTACCCGCTAGAAATACTGAAAGGACCACAACAGCAGACGCCAAACAAAACAAGATCCCAGCGAACACCGTGCTGAAGCCCAGGATTACTTCAGGACTGATATATGACACCGCCTCAGCGCAACTCCAGACGCCCTCCACTTTGTTCCAGCATTCCACCACAAGAGCTACTACAACATACACTGCTAGACACGAAGCCTGTGAGAGCCTATACCACAAGAATACACCACACAAATGAGCGACGCTGATTTAAAAGCGATACCAGAGGCGGCGACTGAGAGTGTGCCTCCAACTGAAAGCACTGCTACTTCTGCTACTACTGACGATGGTGACAACGTTGGTATCAAGAATGAAGAACAACAACAACACAATAGCACTTTGCGCGTATCATCTGAAATTAGTGAAGGATCTACAGCGACAGAAAAACCAGATAGCGATCTAAACAACAAGAATGCCAGCACGGGTTCAACTGGCGTAACAGTCACGAGTGCTGCACCAGTGTCGTCAGTGCCCGCTGTCATCAAGAAGAAGGATCTAATCAGACCTCTGTTTTCAAGAACCAGCACAAACGAAAAGGTGTCTTCCAAAACCTCAAATGCAAACAAAAGCATGATTGTGGAGACTGAAACTGTCGACGCATCTAATGCTCCACCAGTGGGGCTTCCGATTGCCTCGTTGTCCAACATGATCAACAATGAAACCCTAGCCAACAGCTCAAACATCCAAAACAATCTTTCGTCCTTGAGAAGCAAGAAGAGCACCTTGTTTGCGGACCAAAACAGCAACATAATTTCAACAAATCCATCGTCAACTGTCGAAGACAGCGGTGATGCCATCAGCATCACAGGGTCCATAAGGAACAAAAGACTGAGCACAGTTGACAGCCATTTAAACATTGCAAAGGCTGGTGCTACAAAGGCTGACTTATTCGCCGCAAAGATTGCCAATGCGGTAGGCGAAGCTTCAGATTCTGACTCGGAAGAAACATTTGTATACGAAAGTGCCCCAGATGCCTTGAACAGTTCGAGTACTTTACCACCAAGTAAGAGCCCCGTTGTGTTGGGTGTTGGTAACGCATTGGCTTTGAGAAAATTGTCTCAAAGAAACGTCAGTATGCCTTTGACAACACACACAACAACACATAGCTATTCACCATCAACTGCATCAAACATACTAATGACGAATGAAGAGTCTGCTGAGGTTTACGAGTCTGATGATGCTTCTGATACCCACAACAACTCTATGGATGACACCAGTAATAATAACATCAACAACAACACAAGCAATTTAACTATAACGGTTGCTAACACTGACGCCAATTCTGCTAACAATATTACAATAATGACGACAGACAATGTGAATGACACCATTAATTCCACTGCCACTGCTACTAATTACAACAATGTCAATCTTAATACTAATCACATAAACACTAACAACAGCAACAGCAACAGTGACAATAACAGTATACACACAATCATCACATCACGCAAGAGTTCCAACAACAACACTAATAATTACAACAATTTCAATGCTAATGTTAATGTCAATGCGGCATCAAGTGCGATTACTACTACTACTGCTACTACTGCTACTGCTGCTACTACTACTACTACTACTACTACAGCAGCACCAGCAACAAGTGGTGGCTCACCAACAACTGCTAGTAGCACTACTTTTGCACAAGAGACCACCAACACCAAAAAAATAGCACAGGATGATCAGAAGAACAAACCACAACCATTCACCAAATACAAGGGAAACCTTCCAATCAAGAAACATCCAAGTACACTGTTGTCAAGTGAGACTAGAAACCAGCTTCGCACGACAACTTCAAAACTTTTCGATATGAATGGCAAGACTTTGAGAAGATACTCTGGTGTTCCTGATAATGTTAACATAGAAGACTATATTGACCAGTATGATGAGGAACAAGCCCTGGACAACAGGAACGATTTTGATATTGATGACGATAACGATAATGATGAAGATGAAGATGATGATGAATTGACCCCATTGAATGTTTCCAATGCGAACAAGAACCTGAGAAATAAATACATTGCTAGACGGAGTTACCACAATCTGGAGCCTGGTTACAGTTCCTTTGACAGTATGACAAAAGGTGAAAATAAGTTGAGACATTCAAGTTCCAAGTTGTTAAGAGGAGGTGCTAGTGGAGGAAGTGGTAGAAAGCAGAAAAATAAGAGCCAGCCATCGCAACAACACTCGCCACATAATTTCTTTAACAGAAAGAAGAATACGAAGCTTCAGCTGTTTAAGAGTTTCTTATACATTGTGACCCTTGTGCTTCTTTTGTTGCTATTTGGGTTCATTGCTGGGTTTTTATTGGCGACAACCAAAGATTTACAGCATGTTAGAATTTTAGCATTAGAGGATGTCTTGGTTTCGTATGATGAGCTAATGTTTGGTGTTAATGTTCAAGCCTTCAACCCTGGTTTCTTCACTGTTGAAGTTTATGATGTTGATCTCGAGGTGTTTGCCAAATCTCAAAAGGCGTCTGAAAGTGGTTATGAGTCAAGATATTTTGATAGATCCAACTCTGAGACGTTTTTACTGGGAAGTATATCTACACTTGAAAATACTTTGGAGTTCAGTGGTGGGTTTTTCACAAGAACGCCATCCTTCTCAACTGCACAAGTTAAACTACTACACCCAGGGCAGAACTCTACTGAGAGCGATGGCGATGGTAATAATCATAAATCAGAGAATGATGCTGACAAGTGGAAAGAAGTTATTAAGTCTCCATTTGACTTGATTGTGAGAGGGAGCTTAAAGTACACACTACCGTTTTTCCATACTGAACGATCTGTTGCTGTTACGAAATCCATGGTTGTTGATCCAGATAATGATAGAAAGGTTTGACGAAAAGAATTCTATATAAAAGTGGTGTGCTTGTTTGTTTGTCTGTCTGTTTGTTTAGCTTTTATCTAATTCTAATAATTAAGCATGTTGTGCTTGCGACTTGTATACGTTTTATTTATTTTATTTTTATTTTATTTCATTGTAGTTGACGTTCTATTATATTTACATGCTTTTTTTAATATATATTCTGAGTTTGCGCTGTAGCTGTAGTGTGATGCAACTCATCTAGCAGCTCTATCCACAGATGCCTCTTGTGCAAGGGTTCTATCTTCAACCTTGATGATGGTGGATCTAATGACACGAGGATCAGCCCTGAGAGTTCTCAACAATTCTGACTGGACACCTGCGCTGGCGTCAAAGAGCATCAAAAACTTGTGGCCTTGGAAATGGCTCTCCTGGTCCTTCTTCATGATCTTAGGCAGTTGCTCATTGCCCAGCGACTGCACTTTTCTCACGACACCACGATTCTTTATGATTAGTTTGCCGATGGTTGTGACAACACTATAGAAGGTGTTAGTATATATATAAATAAATAAATATAGATGGGATAACAATATTGCACACTCTTTGGCTTCTTTGTTGTGTAGTAGAGGGTTGGCGACACGGGCAATCCCGACTAGTTCATATAACATTGTTTAACTGTGACTTTCTATGTATTAATCTCTGGTTCTTCTGGTTGTTTGATGAATTTTCTGAAAAACTGCACTCTCTTTTGGTGTCTGGATGTTCACACAGTTGACTGTCATATTTTGTGTGTCAATAAATGGACATTTGGGTGGTGCACTACTCTATGATCGATTACCGTATTTGAATGAATACTACAGAGAGCATGTATTACAGAAACTGACCGGAGACACTGATGGATCCATTGTATAAACCCTCTACATGAGCCATTGATCTTTTGGATGGGTTTATTAAAAGGAAAAGGAGTAAGAAACAGAATAAGCAACTGAAATGTATCTTTTAGTTGCTTGCTGATAGTTCACCAGACTTGCCGATAGTTCACCAGACTTGCCAGCAAGCACTAAAATACACACTAATAAACCACGACAAATTGGCTGTATATTGAGTTCATTCAATTTCGAAGGGTTCATTGTTGACAGCAAAAGAAGAATAAGCAAGATATTCAATACAACAACTGTTATTAGTGATCATATGGATGATTCTGAAGGTTCAGAGGAATCTATGGATGACGATTGGTATCTGTTTGAAAATCTTGTGGTTGTGATGTTTGAACTAGGAGATGTGGAGGTGATTAAAGATTGTCTTGTTCAATACTTTAAATGAATAAGTATTAGAGAAATATATCCAACCTGGATTGGTTTATTATGGATATTGTATAAAACTAAACAAAAAGATGTGTAACGAATGTGAATATGACTCCTTGAACCAAACCAAAGCAATGAAGTAAAATAAAAGCAATGAGTAATGAGTAATGAGCAATGAGTAATGGGTAATGTAAAGTATTGCGATGATATAAACTAGAAACCAGCCCAGTATAAGCCATCAACCTCCTCCTTCTTGTTGTTACGGATGCCATTGTCATCCGAAGCGTACAACCTGTCGAGCACCTTGAGTGAGTTTCTCAAGTAGTTGATCTCACGCTCATCTCTGGAGTGGGCAAGGGGCAAGAGGTAGAACTGTGTGAAGATGATTGGGAAGAAGGATCCTGCAATGAAGCCAAGGGTGCCTGAGCGTAAGGATGCTTTGTTTATTAGTTTTGAGAGCATGTTGAAATGGTATTGAGATGGTATTGAGATGGAAATCTAAGAAAAGTGGAGCGAGTAAAGCAGGATACCTATCTACTTATCTACTTATAGATAGAAATATATACTCCAGGTCTTTACTAATCAGTCACTGATCATTTTTGTATCAAATTATGACACCCTGCAGTTTCCCCGGCTTCCCCACATTTTTACAGAAAACTGTCAAAATTATCATTACCAGAAATGGATGAAAACATATTGATTTATTGATTATAATTATAATAATACCAATACTAATGTAATAAGACATCACTTCTTCTTGAACCCCAGTTTGGAAAAGAAGCCCTTCTTTTTCTCCTTCTCCTTCTCCTTCTCCTTCTCCTTCTCCTTCTCCTTCTGGGTCAACTGGGGAGTTGATTTGATCTTCTTTGCAGCATAGCTATTATTATTGCTATTACTCCCAGTGATTGTAATTGTAGGATTGTTTGGAGTAGATGCTGTGCTCTTGATGGTGGATCCCGTTACAGACCTAGATATCCCTGGTCTGTTAGGCGATGTTGATGAAGACGTGGACCTATTATTATTATTATTATCATCATCATCATTATTATTATTATTATTATTATTATTAAAATCATCAAAGGTATCAAGCAGCGACTTCACCTTGTATATTGGCGGGGATGAAGCTGAGTTGCCTCTCGAGCTCCACGCGTTGCTCTGCTGCGACGAGTTTGTGTATGTGAATATTGGCACTGGCAGATTGTCTGAAAACTTAATCTTTGGAGCAAAGCGCTGTGGCGACTCTGCTCTCGACGCGATGGATGCCTCGTCCTCCCCACCATCACCATCACCATCACCGTTACTGAGTGCCATTTCATCCTGTTGTTTGATATAATCGCATGCCTTTTTGAATCTTGTTTGGTAATATGAGGGGTCTGTGGTATTAATATTGGTATCCTCAACTTCTTTCGGCTCGAGTGATAGAATGGATGGGTCCACTAATAAATCTGGGATAATGACAGTAGCCATGTTTAGATTCTTTGCGGCATAGTAAGGCACTTTCACCAGAGTATTCAAGCGCTGGTTGATTCTCGCCTTGATGAGCGAGGATACAAAAAAAAAGTTTGGCTTGTACAAGAGCACAGAGTTTTCCAACAGATTGCCCAAGTCATCATCTTTGATAAACTCCACTGTGATTGCAATTTTCAAGTGTCCAATTTGGAGGAGCTCAATGGCGTTGAGCACGTACACAACGAGCCCATCCGCCTTTTGCTTGACGATGTCCACGTCGTAGTCATCCGTGTCTGGTATGTGAGCGATAAAGATGAGATGGTCACCATCCCTGGCATGGTTTTTCAGCACCCAGTTGATAGCGTCCCAGGAATGCTTTCTGCCACTAATGTACACGAGCAAGTCTCTCAAATTGTGTGGGATAGAGCTCTCTTTCGAATCATACTGTGCCTCGATAAACTGAGTCATGCCATCATGTCTAAAACTCGTAGAGTACGAGTTGAAGTTTGTGGTTGAGGCCCTGAGCAGCTTCTTGTTGTTGACGATATTGCCCACGAGCTTGTCAATGTGGGACACATTGGCGAACCCAGTGGTGCTTGTTCTGCCACCTGTGGGGACCTTGCTGTCAATGTTGTGGAGGTGGCCAAAGGGCAGGTAGTCGTCGCCGCCAAACTTGAGGCTCTGGATGTCCACGCCCGAGGACCTGTACTGCTGGTCCATGGCGAGGAGCTCTTCTGGGGACATGTCGACGATGGACTTTTTGCGTGGCTGGTTGCTCTGCAGCGCTGGAGGCACAACCAGATTGTTGTTATTGTCATTGTCATTGTTGTTGTTGTTCTTGTTGTTGTTCTTTAGGATGGATTTTGCAGGTGGTGGAGGCAGCTTTGGGGCTCTCCTCCTCACAAAGGAGGCGGCTGCTGCACCAGGCTGCTTGTTGATCTGGTGGATGGAGTCAAACACCTTGAGCACGTCAGTGTGAGATTTGGCGGGAGCGTAGCCAAAGTCCAGGTCGAGCCCGTGCCTTGATGAGCTGGCGGCAGGGTCTGCTGGGACACTCTTCTTGCAGTATTGGGGGGGAATGTGGGGCGGGTTGTCTATATCAGCGGTGGCGAGAGCCTCTGGCTGGAGGGAGTTGAAGGAGACTCTTCTGGAGTAGAGAGTTGTCATGTGGTGGTGTTGCTGGTGTTGCTGTTTCTTTGTTTGTATAGTTGGTGATGTCTTGTTTGAAGTGTTTTTCAAGGGTTCATCGAATGGCGGCCAGAACAAATGGTGTGATCTGCTCAAGCTGAAGCTGTTGATGGAGCTGTTGATGGAGCTGTAGCTGTATCTGATGGAGCTGTAGCTGTATCTGATGGAGTTGTAGGGGGATCTGTAGGGGGACTTGTGCTCCAGAAGTCTACAGACGCTGCTCCTTTGGCTGGAATCCCAGCTCTTTATAGTGTTCTGTCCCAAGCAAACTCTTGGCGTGGCGAAGTGTCTGATGGTGATCGTCTGGCATGGCTCTTACTAATGGTACTAATGGTGGTACTGGTGGTACTACTAATGGTACTGGTACTACTAATGGTACTGGTACTACTAATGGTACTGGTGGTACTGGTGACAAGCATACGGCCTAGTTCTATAGTTCTATAGTTCTATAGCTATATTATATTATACTCTTACAGTCACATAGCACACATGTGCAGCATTTAGTGTCCAGGCTGTGCTCTTCATTAATTCCACATGAGAAGATTGATTGATTGATTGATTGCTCTGATCTGCTCTGCTCTGCTCTGCTCTGCTCTGCTCTGCTCTGCTCTGCTCTGCTGATTGCTCTCACATGAATCACTCATTGTGCCTCTGTCCCGCAGTCACGTCTGTCTATACACCCATTACCCCATTACCCCATTACCCCCAAACCCCAAACCCCAAACCCCATGAAATAGTAAATAGCAATGCTACTACTACTACCACCACCACCACCTTCTCTTTATATTCAACCTCCATATATTCAACCTCCTGTTACAACCCTCTTGTATATATTAACCGAATACACTTGCACAACACTACACTCCTCTAATCATAAAACTATTAATTAAAATCATTTAAAAAAACCATTAAGACTTGGCTTGTGTCTACAAAAAAGAAAAGAAACAACAGAAGAATAGAAAAATAAAGAGGTATCAATAATATAATGTAATGTAATATTTCGTCAATCAAATCAAATCAAATCATCCATCTCATTCAACATTGGTGAATGGGTTCAATGCATGGACAGTCAAGCATGGCAGCGCCATACCAATCTCAGCTCTCAACAAAATTGGCACTTGCGTCATCTCGCTAATCGTTTGGATATAATGCTCATTCTCAACCCTCAACTTTAGCTCCTTCAAGTACACATCAACACTGCTCTTGTTCAGCTTCACTCCATTATTCACAACAACATCACCGCTCGTGTTGCCTGGGATCTCAATACTTGGTGGCGTAATCTTCAAACGAGCAAACTCCGCGAGCAAATCCGCAGACAAGACAACATCTCCCCTGTGGTGCTCCTTCTGGATCTTAGCAACATCGTTCGCACTTGTCTTGAACTTGTTCTTGATTGAGTTGCGGTACGACAATGGCTCGCGCTCGTCAAATGGAATGTACGTCCCGGAATCAACACCCTTCTCCCAGTACAGCT
This sequence comes from Liangdongia dendrica, assembly GCA_030570475.1. Lineage (NCBI taxonomy): Eukaryota > Fungi > Ascomycota > Saccharomycetes > Phaffomycetales > Wickerhamomycetaceae > Liangdongia > Liangdongia dendrica. Next base: position 8,724 of record JAJLVY010000233.1, read on the forward strand.
CCAAAATACCATTCGCCTTGTCAAACTCAGCCTTCTGCAATGGCAACTGGTCGCCGTGCACACGCTTCTCAATGCCAAACTCTGGAATGTACACATCAAACGCACTCTCGTAAACTTGCAGAACAGTACCCATCACAATCAGCTGCCCACTCTGCTTGCCCATCTCATTGATCGTTTGCGAAAGCATCAAGTGGATCGATTGGTCTTGTGAGCTCTTGGCACAGTCCTTCTTAAAGTTGCAGTACTCAGCAGTCATCTTGAGCGACTCCAACTCTTCATTCGTGGCTGGCACAATATCAACACCATCCTCCTCTCTCTTCAAAACACTCTTCAATTGTCTATGGACAATAAAGTCACTGTACCTTCTCAATGGCGCAGTAAAGTGTGTGTATAGCGGCAAGTTGAAGTAAAAGGCTCCAAAGTTCTCAGAGTCAACTTTACCAGCAATAAAGTACTTGGCTCTCGTCAAGCACTTGAAAAACAACAGCTCGACACACTCTCTTTGAGTACCATCCTCAATGCGCAAAATCGAGTTCACCAACTTGGCTGAACTGGAGGTATCAATCTCAACACCCAAGTTTTCAACCTTCTTCTTAAAAGTTTCCAACTTGGTCAACGTTGGGATCGTTTGTCTTCTCAAGAATGCAGAATCACCCAATACGGCATAATTCTTTTGTGCAATGGTGCTATTGACTTTCAAAAAGATCTCGTTAATGACAGAGTAGCACAAGTTGTTGTTGAACAAGTTCAAATCCAAACGAACCTTCTCGTCATCAATCTGGTCAATCAATGTCAAGTTCAACTCATTCGTCAACTCGCTATTCTCCAAACGCTGGCGACGGAACTCTCTAGAAATCAGAGAAATGGTCTTGACGTAATCCTTCGAGGCGGATGAAATCTCACTCTCTGTCGACTTATCAGCCAAGATTTGGTCAATCAAGTCATACGTCAATCTGTTCTTTGGCTGCACAACACTTTCACCAACCCACACATTGTGAACTTCAAACTTGTCAGTGTCAATCTCAAAAACAACACTCAAAGTTAGAGCCTTGTTGTTCTTGGTAAATGTGATGAGCTCATTGACAACCTTTGGCAACAAGTGAACAGTCTTTTGGGCCAAAAACACGGAGGAGCTTCTCTTTCTAGCCTTCTTGTCCAATAATGACCCCTCCTTGATAAATGCAGTGACATCAGCAATGTGCACACCCAATTCAATCTTGTCCTGGGACAAACGCTTGACATGCAATGCATGGTCACTCAATTCACCAGTCTCGGAAACACTGAGCACATACTCGTTTGTGAAATCTCTTCTCTTTGAAAACTCCTCCTCGTAGTCAATCTTGTTCAATTCAAACTCAGTCTTTTCAGTAACGCGGTCAGTAGACGAGTTATCCAAGTACTCATCGCACAAAAAGTTGTTATCTCTCAAGATGGCATCAACCTCGGTGTGTGGGTCATTGATTGGGCCCAGCTCTGAAATCAGAGTACCAAAAGGATGCAACGAGGTGATTGGCCAACGCTTGATGGATGCAACAAACACCTTGTCATTGTATTTATCGTGGTTTTCGACAAAGTCCCTTGGTGCCTGTTCTGTTGGGATGGCGATCAAAGGCACCTTCTTGTCTGTTGGCTTGAACCAAACAATCTTTGGTCTTGTGTGTGGTTGCTGTTGTTCCTTGGATTGCTGGGATGGTCTTAATAAACCTAGTGTACCGGCAAACAATTGGCCTGGGATACGGTCAATGACAGCGACAACGTGGCCAGCGTACAGTGGTTTGTATTCGTCATTAATTTCCTCTTCTTCAACAAGCAGCAATGACTGGCCTTCAACTTCGACATCATCATTCTTTTTCAAAGTTGGACGTTGTTTCAAAGAACCTTTTCTTTGTAATGAGCCATTGTTACTATTGTTATTGTTATTGTTATTGTTATTGCTGTTGCTGTTGCTGTTATTGTTATTTGATTTTGTAGTAGAAGCATTGTTTGCAGAGTCAGAGTCAGCAGAAATGATTGATCCACCGCCAACCGCTGAAGTTGAATGGGTACTAGCATCGTTATGGACATCGTCAAATGCTTGGACATCAGGGTTTGAGACACTCAAGTTATCTTTTCTTCTCTTCTTTTCCTCCTTTTCACGTTTCGAACCCCAAACCTCATCAACAAGCAACAATTCAACGGCAACCAAGTCGCCCTCGAGTGCTCTGTTACGGTCCTTGGACCCACAGATAAAGATGTCAGAGTCCAGTAGGCCATCTGTTGAGACATAAGCATCTGATCTGTTCTTCTTGTTGACTCTTAGGGTCCCAATAACCAAGCGGCCTTCTGCAACCAATTCTGGGATTGAAGACTGTGGCAAGTATGGAGCAAACAACGACTTACGGCCACCAACCTGTCCCGGTAGCTGGAAGCCACTCATGGACGAGATGGAGCTGTTTCCACCGTGGGAGCCTCTCGATCTGTGGCCTGGGGTAAAGTTTGGTTGTGGTGGTTCCAAACCAGACAAATCATAGCCTTGCTGGCCGCCCTGGATGTTTCTGGCTGGTGATTGTGATGATCTATATTGTTGTTGGTGTTGTGGTGTTGTAGAAGTTGATTGTTGGCTTCTCCAGTTGAGATTGATGTTTTTTGAAATGTTTGGGTCCAAGTTTCTCGAGTTACTTCTATTGTGACCGGATTGGCGACGTTCATGATAAGAGAAACCAGGAGCCAAGAAGTCAGCATTGTTGTTGTTGTTGTTGTTGTTAGATGCATCAAATGATTGTTGTTGTGGAGATTTTGGAGGGAACTGGTAGCTTCTTTGTGGAGAAGGAGCGGCAGATCTTGAGCGGCCATGGCCATATCCACCAGGGGTGGGTGTAGCCGTGGAAGAACCGCTAGTGATGCTGGTTCTTGGTGTAGATGAGTTTGAAGGAGGGTCAACAGCGACTGAAGGGAACTTGAACCCAGATGGAGGAGGCATCAAGTTTTCGTCATCAGTGGAAATGGATGAACCAGAACCTAGGCCAGAGCCGGATGAAGAAGAAGAAGAAGAAGGTACAACATCCTTACCGGCTCTTTGAGCTTGAACTTGAGCCGCAGCCTTCTTTGCTTCATTGAGCCCGAGAGAGTGTCTTCTGTTGTGACCCAGTGCTGCGCCTGTTGCAGATTGTTGTGCAGGGGACTTGAAACTAGCCATTGAGCTGCTCCCCAGGGAGAAGGATCCCATGGCACCAGTGACTGAGGACTGACTTCTGCGGTGAGAGTTTGAGCCTGTGCGTCTGTGGCCATTAGCACCAGCATTATTATTACTATTATTATTGTTGTTGTTGTTGTTGTTGTTATTATTGTTATTGTTATTGTTATTGTTGTAAGGAGAGTAGGCGCCAGTGACTTGGTAAGGTTGTGGGATGTAGCCGCCCTGTTGCTGTTGCTGGGCCAGGATCTGCTGCTGCTGGGCCTGAACGTACTCCAATTGGCGCTGCAAGGTGAACTGCTCAATCATGAGGGATGTGAGCTCACTAGGGGAGCGTCTGTGGGCGATGTGGATTTGCTTTGGGTTCTTGCCACCGGTGGTGGCATACGCTCCATTGTTGCCTCTGTTGCTGCCATTAACCATGGTGTGTGGAGTGGAAAGGCCTTGCGGAGCGGTTCAGTGAATAGTTGAGTGTGTAGTAGTAGCTGCTGCTGCAAAGGATGGGAGGGGTCTATTGAGCACAGCTGAGTGCAATTGAGTGCAATTGAGTGCAATTGAGTTGTTCTTCAAAGCACAAAAAAAAAAGGGTTGGTGCTGTTCCTTGTGAAACGTCAGTGCTTTCAACTCTTGGATTCCAAAACAAAAAAAAAAGGGTCAAAAAGAGGCAAGACGCAAGGTAAAAAAAAAAAAAAGAGCAGGGCAAAGGAATGGAGAAGAACAGCACTGTGTGTATTATGGACAGTGGCAGTGGAGGGAGGCTGTTTCCGTTGGAGTGTTGTGTGGTCTATTATCCTTTGTCTTTCTTTCAAAGCGTTTGGCGGTGGAGGAGTTGGCTGGCTGGTCACTTTTTTTCCCAATTTCTGGTGGCGTTGCTTTTCTGTTTGTTTTGGTTTTTGTTGGCCTTTCTAAAAATAGTCGGTAGGCGGACGCTGCCTGGGTCTGCCTAGCCTCCTGGCCTGCCTGGGCGGGGTGGCTGGACAGAGCAAAAGGCAGAGAGCAAAAGGCAGAGTGAAAGGTTGCTACGGAGAAAGTATAAAGTATAAAGTATAAAATAGAGTAGAATACACCAGTACCACCACTATACCACTATACCACTATACCACTATACCACTATTACTATTCCTATTACTATTACTATTACCATTATAATACCAGTACCACCAACGTCATCGAGCAGACAACACCTGGACATCACATTATTATGGGCTCGCAGGGTGCTGCATCTATCTCTATACCTTTATACCTTTATACCTTTATATCTTTATATCTTTATACCTTTATAATAATCTCTCATATTTTCATCTCAAATATATATATACTGAACAAGACACTCTTGAATCACCACCTCGACATCCCCACACACACACACACACTCTAGTTCAATTCCTCTTGAGCCTTCAGAGTTATCAAAAGTTTAATATCTGATATTACGTAATCAATCCAGTAGATATGGTGTCCGGGTGTTTTCCTTCTCCAGAAATTTTGCATACACTCTCTGGGACTGAGCGCTTGACTGGGGCTGACTGACTGCTGGTGATGGAGATGGAGCTGTTGATCCAAACAAAACAACAACAGCTGAACAACCTGATTCTGACTGCTGATAGACCACTACCACACCACCACACACACCACCACACAACATCATGGGCCAGCTACTCTCACAGCCGCTCTCTGAGAAAAAAGTCACACATCACGATTTGGCAAGCTTCTCCTATACCCTGGGCTCGATGCAGGGCTACAGGCTGACCCAGGAAGATGCCCATTCAGTCACCTTTCTGCCTGAGCTGGCTGCACACGACATCCATGACAGGCCCACGACGCTGGACCTCAAGATATACGGCATCTACGACGGCCATGGTGGCTCGCAAACGTCTGCATTCCTGAGCAAGCACCTCCCAGACCAGATTGCCAGCGAGTTCAGGACGGTGCTGAACCACGGCCAGTTTTCAACCACGCAGGGCTACTACGCGCACCTGTTCAAGTCTGCATTCTTCAAGACGGACTACCTCCTCTACAAGAAGCTCAGACACACCAACTCGGGCTCGACAGCCATCGTGGGGGTCATTGTGGACAACAGGGACCTCTACGTGGTCAACACGGGCGACTCGCGGCTCATCTGCTCCATAGACGGGTGTGCCAAAACGCTGTCGTTCGACCACAAGCCCAACCACATTGGCGAGATGATTAGGATCAACGACGCTGGCGGCTCTGTCTCGTTCAACAGGGTGGGCGGCATCCTGGCGCTCTCGAGGGCCTTTGGCGATTTCACGTTCAAGATACGAAGACTGCGCTCCTCCTCCTTCTCCTCCTCCTCCTCCTCCTCCTCGCTGCCACCTCTGGGCGAGGATGTGCTGCTGCTGCCCTCTGAGGAGACCCAGGTGACGGTGGAGCCTGACGTTGTTGCGCACAGGCTGGGCATCCGCGACGAGTTTGTCGTGCTCGCGTGCGACGGTGTGTGGGACGTGCTGAAAAACAACCAGCTCGTGCACTACGTCAGGCACAGGCTTGCCCTGGGGCTCAGGCTCGAGGATATTGCCGCAAAGCTGCTCGAGCACTGCATTGGCATGGCGGACCACAAGACGGGCGTGGGCTTTGACAACATGAGCATCTTCATCATCGCCTGCCAGCAGCCTAAAGAGTCCTTGGAGGACTGGTACACGCGTATGAGACTAAAGGTTGAAGTGGCAAAGGGTTTGGCGTGAGTATATATTTATTTATATATTTATATATATATATATTTATTTATATATATTTATTCATTCATATCAATATCAATCAATCAATCAATCAATCAACCACGTGACTTTTCCAAAAAACCAAAAAAAAAAAAG
>JAJLVY010000234.1:0-14660 GCA_030570475.1 Liangdongia dendrica
AGTCAAGTTATGCTATAAGAGCAAAGCCCTCATGAACGATAGCAATGAAAAACACACCTATACGGTAGAAAATAGGAAATAATAGTAAAGAGGAGAAAAGATAGAAAAAAGATAGAAAAAAGAAGCCAATGAGTTGTTGGGGAGGATGAGCTCTGTAATTAGTGATATGTGTGTTCTAATTTTTTTTTGACATCTAATTAATGTGTATTATGTATCTATTCAATTATAATCTGTTCTTTTAAATATTTCTAGTCATCGAAACAAACCACTAACTTTTGGTTAGAATTGAATCTTTAGTATTTTGAGCTCTTAAATTTCCCATAGTGAGACTGTACAAAAAGAGATGTCAAAAAAAAAAAAAAAAAAAAAGTAGTACAGCTCCTTTGTATTTCACAACTATTTAACTCATTGGATCTCCTTGATATTAGATTATAAACATTCGTCAGTCTTAATCTCTTTGTAACACGGTTTCTCCAAAGATTTCTCTATTAATTTTTTTTACCAGAAAAGAGTACAGACATTTAATTTGTGATCAAAACGTTTGAATCTACAGACAAGTAATATCAATAAAAAGGCCTGAAGAAGCACTGAAGAAGCACACTGAAGAAGCACTGAAGCAGCACTGAAGAAGTACAGGACTAGAGAAATCAACAGAATAGAGGATGTAAGCAAACAGATGGATTGCAATAAATGCAATTGAAACAGACACTTTTGAAATGTTAAAAGATCTGAAATGAAGGTGGAAATGGAGCTAGTAAACATCTTGTGCTTAATACAGTTGAACTAAACAGATAGAGCAACATTAGAATTGACACTTGATTGACATACTCTTTATCTTTCTTTGTGTTTGAATATTACAACCAGTTGAAGTGTGTTGTGCTTACCATTAAACACTGGGCCTACCGTTTTCCCAAAATTTTCCACAATTTTGAATAAATGAAAGTTGTTGAAAGATGAAGGAGAACCAAAAATATAAAAAGAAAACCAAACCAAACCAAATTACATTCAAAGATGCCAGTGAGACCAATATTGAAGAAGTCTATTGCACAAAACGGTCTACGCACGTTTATCCTACCAGTAAGTTTGTCAATCTATTGATGTCTTAAAATCGGGAATTCCAAGATGAGTGCTAACGTCTGGAATAGTGCAAGCGTATGGAAATACGTTATAGCCCTACACATCCAACATCTAGGGGTCTTGTTGAATATATAAAGAAAGATTTAAACAGATTTGCTAAGAAGAACCCATCGATTGAATTTGAGGTTACCCCAAAGAATGGCGAACCAGTTATTATTGCACACTATGTTAACGGCTATACAAAAAACGTTTGTGTGCGCCAAATGGAAATTGATGACATTCACAAAAAGATGGAACTGTTGAGAGATTCATCCGGTAATAGATTGAGCAAGACTAAGCAATACGTTAAGAGCACAAATGACAGTGTTAGAGGTGTCTGGTCCCCATTGCATGAAAGTCCAGAAACCAGATACAAGATCTAAAGATAAACATGAGAAATCACAAACCCTCCAAACCTGTACATATATATGTTATAAAAAAATTACTATACAAATAATGATCTGCTCTTTTTTTTCATGTACTAATAGAGCAATAATCGTTGTAAGTTTCATATAATAGTAATGATATATAGTAATAGTAATAATATATAGTAATAGTAATAGTAATAGTAATATGTGAACTCAAATGTATCTCTGTGTGGTATATCTTGATAAAATTTGACTCAAGTATAGGAATATAAGTATTTTATGTTTCTCTAATGAGTTTACGCTCCCTTTCGACTCTTAGGAGGACCGCTTGCTCGGCTTGAGAACGAACAATGTCCCTATCTTCCTTGGTAATCCATTCATCTTCGTTCACAGAATCATTATGTGCTAGTGAAAGTGATTTATCCATTTTTAACAGAGTCATTGATTGCTTCTTTTTCAGTGATTTAACAGGGGAACTAGCTCTAGATCTTGGTCTTAGCGATGGGGATGAGTGTGTGGAATGTAGTGTTCTAGTTGGGGAAGCAGGTGGCGTGAATTTTGGAGGTGCCTGGACTGAAAGCTTTACTGGTGACAACTGTTGTAATTGCTTATTGGAGGGTCTTAGTGGTGAAGTTGTAGTAGATGAGTATCTTCTTGTTGGTGATCTTGACCTTGATCTAATGCTTGCAGCACTTGGGAGAGCATGAACACCGTTCTCAGTATCAGAGATCGTTGGGCTAATACCAACAGAACTATTATTAGCATAGTCTTCTTGAGACTCTTTGATCAATCCCAATTTTGTTGTTTTGTTGAAGTTTTCCAACTTCGTAATGACTGATGCCTTAAAGATGCGATCAATTTGAACAACTTCACTTAATCTAGCGACATACTGTAATATAATATTAGCTCTGTCATTTTTATTAAACACCACTTTTGACGAGCTATAGGCCCTGGAAAGTTTTTGCTTGACCAAGATATCTTTCATGATTTGTGTCTTGATTATTGGATCAACACCATGTTCAACATATATATCAGAGTTCACCAATGTTGTAGTGTAATCTGTGTCTGAACTTTCCGGTTCCAATACCACAAATTTGTAGTTATTGCTCAGCTGCCTGTCATAGTGAGAGCTTGGGGCACTAGACAACAGACATAGTGATCTGAATCTGTTCTTGAACCAGTCGATCAAGATTCTATGCTCGTTTGACATCAAGAGTCGCTCAAACTCAGCCTTGTTGTAGATAGCGTCCAGTTTCTCATTGCAATACAGAGGATCACCCCCTTCCAGGTTGTAGATGCCATTCTCATCGTTGATGAAAGCAGGCAACTTTTCAATGTTGAGTCTCTTGAACAGGTATGTGAGAGCCTTGACTTTCAGGTTCAAGTCATCTTCGAACTCGCCTTCGATATGTTGTGGAATGGTTATGACTGTGGTGGAGCTGTTTGGCCAAAGGGATCTGAAGAAGTCCATGACGGTGATATATGAATATGAATATGAATATGAATATGAAGGATTTTGACAGTACGTACTAGTACTGTCTTCACGTTAGCAGTCGAATGAGCAGTACTGGAATGGATATATCAAGGAGTGTCTATGAATGCTTTTTTTGTCTCTCTTGTCTTCAAACTTCAAAAACAGAACATTCACACCCCTGTTTCACTTGATTCTATTGTTCCTTCTTGTCCCTGCTAGTGCTGCTATGCTACCGATTAGCATTCTGAAGTCTGTCTGTTTACCTTTTCTTTTCTGTATAACCGTTTATCTGTGGGTCTATTTACACATTACCCAATCAGGAACTCACTAGCCACAGACCCAAACAGGAGCACACCAGCCACATACGATGCATTTGGGCATACCGCACCAGCCACACCGTGCGAGACATATAACCACTGGGACCAAAGATTTAAAAGATAACTTTGTGGAGCAGCAGTCGCAGCAGCAGCAGCAGCAGCAGCAGGAGGAGGAGGAGGAGGAGGCTGAGCAGAGATGAGCAGAGCAGTGCAGAGATGAGAGATGGTACCTGGTATGGACCCTCACCGAGAAACCGAATCTTTTGGATGAAATCTCGCTGACAGGCAGGGTCCTCAATGATTCGGTGCAAGACTTGCATCACCACGTTGCCCATTCATGAGAGAGACCTTTAAAAAAAATTGAAATCCCGTGCTAAGCCTGAAGCCTGCAGAGTGTATAAAGTGCCCATTTCCAGCACTATTGTATTGTATTGTTTTGTATTGTATTGTATTCTTTACAGTCACCTTTCCAAGACACACAATGCATCTACCATTATTCGCCCTCTTGGCCATTGCTGAGGCCATCCCAGTTCAACAATACTACTTGAAACAATACACACAAGAAGCCGTTGACCAGTACAATATGTTGAGGTTCCTGGGCACACATTCGCCATATGTCGCCAACCCAGGTTTCGGCATTGACAGAGAGGTTCCATCCCAGTGTAACGTTACCCAAGCCAATCTGTTGTCCAGACACGGTGAACGGTTCCCAAGCGTCGACCAAGGCGAGGAGATCACCAAGCATTTGGAGAGATTCATCAATGGCAGCTCCACCTGCACAGGTCCACTGGCATTCCTCAACACCTACGACTACGGCGTCGTGCTGGACCCATCGCAGTACGACAACGAAACCACCAAGGGTGTATATGCCGGGGTAGCCTCAACTGTTGCCTTTGGTGCTAGATTCAGGGAGAGGTACGACGCCCTGGTCGATGATGCCTCGAAGCTCAAGTACTACGCTGCCTCCGAGGCCCGTGTTGTGGAGACGGCAAAGAATTTTGCCAAAGGGTTCAACGATGGGTATGACGCTGCACAGATTATCTCTTTGAAAGAGGACGACGACAGCGTTGGGGCTAACTGCCTAACACCAAAGGACTCGTGCGCAGCATACAAGCCAGGAAAGAAGGCCAACAAGAAGAAGATCGACTCCGTCTCTGACCAGTACCTGAGTGATGCGAAGAAGAGGCTGAACGCGCTGGCACCAGGCTCTGAGCTGACCAAGAAGGAGGTGAAGTACCTCATGGAGTTCTGTGCCTTTGAGCTTGACGTCCGCGGGCACAGTCCTATCTGCAACCTGTTCAGCACCACTGAGTGGCTGGGGTACTCCTACGAAAATGATGTGTCGTACTACTACGAGAAGGGCCCAGGCAACAATGCCTCCAAGGCCATTGGCTCCGTGTATGCAGATGCCTTGTTGAAGCTGCTAAAGGGAGACGACCACAAGCTGACGCTGTCATTCTGCCACGACACTGATATTATGTTGTTGATGGCTGCGTTGGGCTTTTTCGATGTTGAAGGCGGGCTGCCAGCTGACTACCATGACTTTGATGCCAAGTGGAAGGTTAGTGATATAGTGCCAATGGGGGCTCGTTTGATCACAGAGAGACTGGCATGTGATGATGGCAAGGACTATGTTAGATTTGTTTTGAACGACGCTGTGATCCCCGTCCCTGGTCATTCTTCAGGTCCAGGCTTCTCGACAACCATTGATAAGTTTGAGAAGTACTACCAGAACCACTTGAATGGCGAGACGTATGCTGAAACCTGTAAAATTCCAAGTGGTGTTCCAACTACACTGGACTTCTTTTGGAATTAGGAGGAAAATACATGTAGCCATTAATTAATTAATATACATATATAACATTACTAACACCCTTTCTCCCCAAAACACACAGCATGATTGTTTATGTATATAGATCAAATCAAACCTTAACATCTTTCTTTACATGCTTGTGTTTGTGGCCTTGATGAGGATCGTAAGCAATCTCTTCAATCTTGTGTTCTAGCTTGTCTCCCTTTTCTTGATACTTGATTTTATCAGCAGTATCTTGTTCATCCTCATCATCCTGATCATTATCATCAAATCTCAACCAGTCTTCAAAGCCATCTTCAAACTCCTTTTGTAAGGCCTTCTCAACCTCCATCAAGTTCTTTTTGGAGTTGATAATCTTGTTAAAGGTCAGGAACTCGTCATCATTCAACAAACAAGAGTCCAAAACCTCTGTAAGCTTGGTTTTGTCGATGGACAACCCAATCAGCACTAGTTCCTGGCGTCTGTCGCCATGTTTGCCCTGGAAGTCTTTCTTGATCATGGCAACAGCTGCAGGGTCCTCCGGCCAGTACTCAGGGCCAGTGATGGCAAACCATGGGATACCACCCTTGATTGTCAGCATTGCACCAGCAGAAGACCACTCACCTCTTAGGATGTATCTTGAGGCCAACCAGAAGAAACCCTTGGAACGTAGCAATGGGCCGAATGGGGAATTTTTCTTGTTCTTAATGATTTGTTCACCGGATAGTTCAGGTTCATCTTCAATGTCTTGATCCTCATCAGCATCAGCATCAACACCTTCATCCTCATACTCATCCACCTTTTCAAGTTTGGCTTGAGCCTGTTCTTCATCATCCATGTATGCGTTCTGTTCAATAACATAAAACTTGTTTGAGATAGCCTCGTACAGTCTTCTTGGATGGAAAGGTCTTCTGGCCTTGTAGACAAAGTTGTTGATACCGTACTCTTCAGTTTCAGGTTTTGGAGCCAATCTGTTTGACTTGTTTTCACCCCAGTGGCCTTCTCTGACGGTCATTTCCTTGATACTTTGCAACCAACCGGCAGAGCTAGCAGCTTTTTCAAAGTCATACTTACCAGTGTTTAGGATTTCCTTTAAGTCAACCTTACAGTAGTCGGCCTTGATAACCTTGGCGACTGGGTTCAGGTTCTTGATGATCTTTGCAATCTTGGCCTGTGTCTTTTTCCCAACCGAGCTGATTTTGTTAACAATAACAACGTCTGCAAACTCGATCTGGTCAATCATTAAGTCTGTGATTGTTCTTTCAGTCTCACCCTGGCCATTGTCACCGAATCTATCAGCGAGGAACTCTGTTGTTTCAAAGTTTGAGATAAAGTTTACGGCATCCACGACTGTGACGGTTGTGTCGATGGCAGCCAGCTTGTTGAGCCCACCAATGTCAATAATGTCCTTTAAGACCTTGAGCTCATTCTCGTCGATGCCCTGTGCCATCTGTGCAGCAGGGTCACTGAGCAATGCCTCAGTGAACTCTGTGGAGAATGTTTCGGCAACCTGCATTGGTTCAGAGATACCAGTGCTCTCGATAACGATGTAGTGGAACTCGCTCGACTTTGCGAGGTTGACAAGTTCTTCTAGCAGGTCTCCACGCAGCGTACAGCAGATGCACCCGTTCTGGAGCTGGACTAGCTTTTCCTCCTTCTTTGTGACCTTGTGGTCCTGAATCAGGGCACCGTCGATGTTCAGCGAGGACATGTCGTTGATGATGACTGCGATCTTGAGGCCATGATTCCCAGTCAGGATGTGTTCGAGTAGCGTTGTTTTCCCAGACCCCAGGAAGCCAGAGAGCAGAGTGATTGGGATTGGTTTAGCAGGGGCAGGGGCAGTAGTAGTAGTAGTAGCAGGCATGGCGTGTAACTAGCGCGATGAATATAAGTATAGAGATAACATAATGAACAGAGTGCAAGTCGTCTACAGAGCAGCCTTTTATAGAACAGCAGTAACCAGAATAACCACAGCCATAACCACTACAATAAGAAAAAAAAATCAGTTCTCAGCTTTGCTTCTGCGCTGTTCTCAGCTCACAGCTTCCCAGAGCGTGTTGCCTTAGAGAACGAAAGGGTACGGTTGTTAGCACCATTGCATCTATACTGTGAATATAATGTCGTGCAGAGAGATGCCTGCAAAGCTTATGAACGGGACAGCGGTGATTGGTTTGCTGGGTGTTTAGCGGCGTATAATAATGCAACATGATGCACTATAATGTACCACCTTGCTGCTTGTGCCAGGTACCTTATTGGTTGTGTGGCCTGCACCCTGATAGTTGTGACGGCTGACTAATCAAACAGAAATCACGTGAGATGTCATGTGACGTATACAGGTTTTAGAGTTAATTTATACTTTATTCTTGATATGCTATACTGTTATAACCAGCCAGCAGAACAACACAAATTTCAGAGGCTGTTGTCATCATCTTCTTCTTCCTCCTCGTCGTAGTCTGCATCCTCCATGATATCCTCGTCGTCACCGTAGGCGTCTGGCTCACCGTAGTGGCACCCCCATTCCTCAAAGGGGTCCTCAAAGAGCAGCTTGAGCCCGTTCTCAACCTCGATGTAGGATCTGGCCTCGAACACGAGCTTCTCGATGGCGAACAGCTCCTCGTTGTTCACGAGGCACTTGTCAAGCTCCTGCGAGATGGCCCCCTTGTTCAGGAAGAGCCCGATAAACACAATCTCCTGGCGTCTGTCGGCAAACAGCTTGCTCATGAGGTCGCCCGTGTTGTACACATCGCTGTTTGGATCGTACTGGCCCGTCATGGAGAACCAGGGGTTCCCGTTCTTGAGCGTCAGCATGGAGCCCGCAGAGGACCACTCGCCCTTCATGAGGAACCGCGAGGCGAGCCAAAAGAAGCCCTTGGAGCGCACCATTGGGGCCAGAGGCGAGTTGCGCTTGTTCTGCAGGATGATCTTGGAGTCTGTTTCGTGGATGAAGGAGTCTTCAATCACGATGAAGAAGGTGGTCAGGAAGTTGTACAGTCTTGTTGGGTGGAAGGGCTTCTTCGAGACGTATACAAAGTTGTTCAAGCCGTACTCCAACACGCTCTCGTGCTGGGTCTGGGGCTCTGTTCTTCTCTCAATCTCCTCCTCAAAGGACTTGAGCCAGCCTGGGGAGTGGATGGCCTCGCTAAAGTTGAAGAGCCCCGTGTTGAGGATTTCCTTGAGGTCGATCTTGCAGTAGTCTGCAAACAAGATCTTTGCGTTCGGGTTGAGCCCCTTCAGAATCTCATTGATCTTGTACTTGTTCACCTCGTCGATCATGGAGATCTTGTTGACCACAATGACGTTTGCGAACTCGATCTGGTCAACAAGCAGGTCACTAATGGTCTTCTCAGGGTTCTCGCCGCTGTCGTCCTTGGCAAAGTCTGTGGTTTCAAAGTTTGTGACAAAGTTGAAGGCGTCCACGACGCTGACGCAGCAGTCAAGTGTTGCGATCTGGGAGAGCCCACCGTACTTCACCACGTTCTCGACGAGCTTTGTGCTGTCGTCCCCCTTGTCGAGCTGGTGGTACATCGAGTTGAGCATCTCCGAGTACTCTGGCGTGAACGTCTCTGCAATTGGCATGGGCTCAGAGGCCCCAGAGCTCTCGATGACGATGTACTGGAACTCGCCGTCCTTTGCGAGGTTGGCAAGCTCCTCGAGCAGGTCACCACGCAGCGTGCAGCAGATGCACCCGTTCTGGAGCTGGACCATCTGCTCCTTCACGGTGGTGACCTTGTGGTTCTGGATGAGCTCTGCGTCGATGTTGACGGAGGCCATGTCATTGATGACGACTGCGATCTTGAGGCCGTGGTTGGCGGTGAGGATGTGTTCAAGTAGCGTGGTCTTGCCTGCGCCCAGGAAGCCAGAGAGCAGTGTGATTTGGATGGGCATGCTTAGTTCTTTAGTTCTTCAGATCAGTTCTTCAGATCGGTTCTTCAGATCAGAGTATTCAGCTGAATTGTTCTTCTTGCCCAGGTGTTCTTGTCTGGGTCCATGGCTGAATATAAGTGCTGGGTGTCTTGTTTGGGATACCTTGTTAGTTAACCCCAGATCAGACAGATCCCTCAAAACAGCAAAAAACGAGCTGGTGAAGTTAACCATTGATCGTCGAGGTGACATCAATGACAGTAACAGCAGCGAGACACTGCTAAGTCACAGGCACTCAGCCTTTAGAGGTTATGAGCTGCTGACTCTGCACTGCTCGGAGGGCTCTCATTGGCTGTCTGAGCAGAGGTTAAGGCAGCAAGACGCTTATCTCTTGTGGTGGTTACTTGCTCTTCTTCTGGTGTAGTCAGAGCAGTCAGGCAGTCAGTCATCCAACAAACCAATTGAGACACTTCTCGTTCACAGAAGATGCTTTTGAAGCAAAGAGTATACTGTATAATTAGATTTAGTATAGTAATAATAATATATTCATTCTGATATTTACGCTTGTTCAGCGTAACTCCCATCACGCCAGTCTATATGTCTATATGTCTATATGTCTGATAATGCAGTACAAAATACAACAATACAAATGAGAGAATGAGAATGGGACTGCGTGAGGATTGCCTGGGAGTAGATGTGCTTTGGAGATCCAACTGGTTGTGTATTCAGAATTGGACTCCTACTCCTCGTTATTATATTGTTGTATTCGCTGCTGACAGGGGTTGTGGGGTCTATGCTAGGATTAGGTTGCCAGACCATCTATAACTGTGTACCAATGGTGCTGATGAATGTGCTGCAAGTTTTAAAGATGACCATGGTAGGAGATTCCTCGAGGTGCTTAAAAAGCTAAGTGACTGCAGACCCAATGAAAGAGTTCTTGCAACACCTATCGCAGCTGTGCTGATGTGGGGCTTGCTCTCTTGATGTCTATCCCTATGTCATCATCCCTATGTCATCTGTAGTTTGTAGTTTATACATGTCTAATAGAGTGATATGTAACAGCTATTGTCCCCATTGTTCATTTTCTTTTAAGGTTTTGTATGCCGATACTGGGGGTATTTACATTTACCCCAGTTTTAGTGTGATATGAGTCTATAATAAAAGGCACTATACGATAACTACAAACCTCTATAACTATAATATAATATATACCCCACTGCCCCTAATGCCGGTGCTCACTCCTCCTCACTCCTCCTCACACCTCCTCTCTCTCTCCCTCCCCCCCCTTCTTTGCTGCTGCTGAGGGTGTCGAGTCAGTCATCCTGCAACTCTGTGGTTTCCGTCACTCCTTAAATCCCTGGCTGTATATAAAAACATAAAAAAACAGGGTGTAAAGACACATTCTGTTCTTTCTTCTATTTAATTACATTCTTATTCTTATTCTACCACCACTCGATATGCTCCCACACAGACACTACTCCACCTCCACAGTCTCGCCAGCAACCACCGCAAGGGCAGTCAAGAGAACAGGCCCCTTCAAGGGCGGGGTGCTAGGCTTCCTGTCTGGGGTGTCGCTCACGTCCGCAGTGGTGTACTTCTACGCGGTGGACCAGTACCAGAAGACGTCGAAGGTGGTGCTTGCCGATGTGCTCCAGCTGCAGAAGTCCATCAGAACACTGGAGGAGCATGTCAGGCTCCTGGAGAAGCAGACTGGCGAGAAGTGATTGAATGCTTGAATGCTTGAATGATTCGATGACGACAACAACTACAATTATAAGAACTATAAGAACTACAATTATAAGAACTATATACTATATATATATATATATATATATATATTCACTCAATAGATGCTACAACTAGACCACTAGACAACTAGACAACTAGACCATTCCACCGTCATAACGTTAGAGCTCTCACCAACGATGACTCCAGAAACACCCGGACACCATCAAGAATACAGATTATCAACAACCCAATTGGAAATCACAGAATGATATAACACACCGTGAACAACAAAGCAGAAACAGCCACAACAACAAGACTCAGAGACCCCCACAGTCTCCCAGCACAGCACAGGCACATCAAGGACACATACACAGACAGACACACACACCACTGGCTGGCTCAAGCGTCTGAACTTATCGCCACATATCCACTGAAAAACCTGGAAACACACAACCATGAACACCGAGCGCAGACCTTCCATGGCGGAGCGTCGCTCCTCAACAGTCTCATCCAGACCAACTCTCGACCATGCATCAACGCCCTCCGCGTCCTACAGAAGACCCTCCGTCGTTCCCCATCTCGCTGGTATCGAGAAGCCCCTCCCAGAGTCCATCCCTGAGCAGTGCGACGTTGTCATTGCAGGCACTGGCCTTATCGAGAGCATAACGGCTGCTGCGCTCTCATGGCAGGGCTCAAACGTCTTGCATGTCGATGCGAACGACTACTATGGCGATGACACCGCTACGCTCACCATTGACCAGCTCAAAAACTGGGTCCAGAAGGTTAATAAGGGCGACATCAACGGCTACGAAAAGGCGCTCCTATACATCCCAAGACCACACGATATCGTGTCAAGAGACTACGGTATCGATCTCACACCCAAAATACTCTTTGCCAAAAGTGATTTGTTGTCCCTGCTGGTGTCGTCAAAAGTGTACAAATACCTAGAGTTCCAGTCTCTAAGCACTTTCCACGTCTTTGAAAACGACAACTTTGAAAAAATCTCAAATACAAAACAGGACATATTCACAAACCAGTCCCTATCCCTAGTCACAAAGAGATCTCTAATGAAGTTTATCAAATTCTCCTTGGAGTGGGAAAACCAACAAGAGGTTTGGGAACCTTACAAGACAAAATCAATCGAATCCTTCTTGACGGAACAGTTCAAACTAGAAAAACCACAAATATCAGAACTCATCTTCTCTATTGGCCTATGCTCAAGCCTGAAAATTCACACTCCTGAAGCATTGCTAAGAATCAAGAGATATCTAGTCAGTTTTGATGTCTATGGAAGCTTCCCTGTCATGTACTCAAAGTTTGGTGGGGCTGGTGAGCTTTCTCAAGGCTTTTGCAGAAGTGCTGCTGTCGCTGGTGCAACATACAAACTAAACACTAGACTAGTGTCCTATGACCCAAAAACCAAGATTGCAAAATTCTCGGACGACTCAAAGGTGCAAGTTAACGAAAAGATAATCATATCCCCAAGTCAAGCCCCTAAAACTGCCGCAAACATCCCTGAGAAGCCATATGAAATTCAGAGACTAACTGTCGTTATAAAAAAAGACTGCAAAGAATGGTTCCAGAACGGCGAGGCTGCATCTGTCGTTGTCTTCCCATCCGCATCTCTACAAAGCAACAACAACCAGGCCGTGCAAGCAATCATAATGGGCGAGGAAACAGAAATAACATCTAAGGGAACTTGTGTATGGTACTTGTCCACCACTGAGCAGGGCGCAAAGGGCCGTCAAGACTTGGAGGCGGCACTACAGGCGATGGAAAACTCCATCCTCAGAGAGAGCTCTGATCTGGACCTTAACGTTTTGGAAACGGACGGGTTCATCAACTCGGTGAAGCTGGGACAGTCCTTTAAGGATTTCGTCCCAAAGGAAAAAATCCAGTACCTCCTCAAGCTCTTTTACGTTCAAAGAACATCCATCCCACATGCGGAAATCGTGGTGCCAAACAACTACAGACAGGGCATGGTGCTGATACCGGACCAGGCAACACCAAACGCTCCAGACAACGGCGTCATATACTCCGCTCTGCCATCCAGTGAGATTTCGTACGATGGCGTCGTCACTGCCGCAAAGGTGCTCTATGAGAAAGTTGTGGGTTCAGACGATGATTTCTTTGATGTGGATTTCGAGGACGACGAGGACGATGCTAGACAGGTCAAGCAGAACAACGAGTCCGCAATTGCCGATGATGATGACGATGATGATGATTTGGCGGTGAGAAGCCATGAAAGTGACGCAAACCCAATGGAATTTGCTGATGATATGGAGTTGTGAAAAAAGAGACACACAGTTTTAACTATTTATTTTATTATTGTATTTGAATGAAAATGAAAAACAAAAAATGTTGTTATATATATATATATTATATTCCCTCCAAATATTTAGTGTCTTTTAATTTCTTGTTGATAAATTACCTATATATATAGATGTGCTACTTATTGTTAAGTAAATGATCCTATTCACTTTTCATGTTTATTAAAATGCTGCATGCATCCATAAAAAAATTATATATATATATATATATACCGTGAGCTACTGATGCAGACTTTGTATTCAATTAAGGTGTGTTGTGCATGAATGTTTGATTGGATTGATACATTCATTGAAAGAAAACCCTTTATTGAGAAGTGTATGCATATATATGTATGTGTATGCACCCATATAACAGGCATCATCTCAACCACAATAAAGAATTAATGTTTCCTATATAGGAGCTACCGAACGAAAATATTCAGCATAGTATATTGATTTTAATATTTTATTAGAACACCAACGAGATACCTCTGTAGCCCGAGATATTTTCTCATTTATACATACTATTTCGACCTCCATCACCAAGACTGAAATGTTGAGGAAAAATAACAAGAATTAACAAAACTAGCGAGAATATTATAAATGCTCGGAAATGAACTACAGATACAGATAATATAGAGAGGATGGAGCTAAATGTTGGTCTTTTAGAAAGAGACTCTCTTAACCATTAGGGTTATTAATTTTACCATTAGGGTTAATAACACAAGATGTCCAGATGTCACAGTCACATTTTACAAATATAATGTTGCACGTACCGATTATGGTGATGTACCGCATCGCTGAAAAATTTCCATTGTACAATGATGGTTACCATTAGTTGAAAAAAAAGCATAGTACTGAGCAGTTATATCCACTGACGAAGAAGTCTACACTATAAATATATCAAAAATGTCTGACACCGAACAAGTTGAACAAGTCGAACAAGTCGAAGAAATCGTTGAAGAAAGCGGTGAAGTCACCATTGAAGACGCTTTGAAGACCGTTTTGAGAACCGCTTTGATTCACGATGGTTTGGCCAGAGGTTTGAGAGAGTCCTCCAAGGCTTTGTCCAAGGGTGAAGCCCAATTGGCTGTCTTGTGTGACGCTGTCACTGAAACCTCTATTGTCACCTTGGTTGAAGCTTTGTGTAACGAACCAGAAGAGAAGGTTCCATTGATCAAGGTTTCCGACGCTAAGTTGTTGGGTGAATGGGCCGGTCTAGGTAAGATTGACAGAGAAGGTAACGCCAGAAAGGTTGTTGGTGCTTCCGTCGTTGTCATCACCAACTGGGGTGCTGACTCTCCAGAACGTAACATTTTGTTGGAGCACTTTGCTAACCAATAAATGTGCTAAGTCATTTGTATATTAATTATTAATGATTTAAAAAAAATTACCTATACTATTTGTAATGTAGAGTTTGTAAACTTTAAGTGTCGTGAGGTATCTAATATGAGTTGTGTGCTGTAGATGTGTCAGGGCCAGTGTCAAATTGCCAAATTTATGTGTCAAAAGTTGCATTGGATTATAATCATGCAGGTCAACAGTACTAAATCAAAAAAGAAAAGGTGTGCTTAGTGTTTATTATATCAGCAACATCAGTATCATATATTAGTTTAGCCCATCAAAATCATCGTTACTGATATTATTATTATTATTATTATTATTATTATTATTATTATTATTATTATTATTATT
>JAJLVY010000235.1:0-14568 GCA_030570475.1 Liangdongia dendrica
CACAGGTTTGAACAATGGGAATTTCCAAATTTCTAAAAACAATCTCAAACTTGGGTTAATTTTGTCGAAAGTCGCCAAATTGAGAAACTTCAACAGTCCAGTTTTCAATTACCCACAAGAGGAATTGACTCGTTTAAAAAATTATCAAAAGACTGTCTTAGAGGGTGGAGATATCTTGGTTAGAGATTTGGAACAAGATTTGATTCCTCCATTACTTTTGGATTATTTATTTATGAAATTTGAATACTTGGGATTCTTAAAAGAAGTTGCAATAAATTTCCCATCCATCTCCCAGTCTTCCAAACCAGAGTTTGATGAAGAATTGTTCTTTGATTCACAGTTGAAGATTTCAAGATTACTAAAGAGACATTTATCATTAGAAGTTTCAATGTTATCGTCCATCAAGAACACCACAAACTCTCTCGATGGTGGCAATGGCTCTACACTAATTTCCCCATATTTGCCAGTGCTTTTCAGACAAATGATCAAGGTTGTTAATATCACTAAAATTGCAATCAACTCTTTGAACTACAACCGAGAATTGACGTCAAGACTATCAAAGCCACTGAATGAATTGATCAATATGAACAATTATTTAAGTGTGATGAAACCGTTCAAGTTTCGTGATATGAACAACAGACTAGGGTTTGAATTTTCATCAGATCATCTCAAGTTCTTTGAGGCTGATCTTGACGAGGATAAGATTAGTGGGTATGAGAAGTTTTACCACTGGGTTAGTTTAATCAATGATTTACATACGTTGGCTGAAAGGGAAGATTGGGAGGGCTGGTTTTGACTTTGACTTTGATCATAAAATGAACAATTTAGAAAGAGTTATATATAGAGAGAGCGCCCGTGCTTGAGACCGATGCTCTGCCCTGCTCCTTATTGTTTTAATTAATGTTTAATGATTTTACACTTTTAGTAGTACCTGTATTACATAATCAGTTGCGAGAAGGATTATTTATCATATTATTGCAAACACAAACACAAGAAGAAGAGTCCAAAAGAACAGTCAACTATGCCACCAATAGACTACGAAGCATTGGCCAGAACCATCAACGACAGATACAAACAGCGTATTGTCTCGCATGAGAGAGCACTACAGAGGAAGACAGCAAACAAGAATATCGGTGTACAACACCCATTCGTTAGACAGTTGATGCAGCAGCTACAAACAGTCAACAAGTATGAAAACCCAACGAGCCAAGAGACTACCTTGTCTACGATAGATTTGGAAAAGATATATGCTGGAGTGGACCAGAGACTGAAGGACCAAGAGGCACAGCAAGAGACACAGAAAGATAAGGAACAATATGGGTATACGGACATGCTAGTCAAGGAGCTTCTGCACTGGTTTAAACATGATTTCTTCAAATGGACAAACGAGCCACAAACAGATGAAGAGGTGCAAGGTAAGGCAGTAGTAATTGGTTCTACGAGACCAACACAAACAGATGAAGAGGTGCAAGGTAAGGCAGTAGTAATTGGTTCTACGAGACCAACACGCGAAGAAATAGAACAAGGGGATGCTCATATTGTGGAAGTGTACAAATGTTCCAAATCTGGTGAGACTATAAGATTTCCAAGATACAATAACCCTGTTAAATTGCTGGAAACACGTAATGGGCGTTGTGGAGAGTGGGCCAATTGCTTCTGTTTGATATTACGAAGCCTTGGGATCAGAACAAGATATGTTTGGAACGCTGAAGACCATGTTTGGTGCGAGGTGTATTCTGACGTGCAGAAGAGATGGATCCATGTTGATCCATGCGAAGAAGCATTCGACAATCCGACGTTGTACAACAAAGGGTGGGGCAAGAAGATGAGTTATGTGCTTGCATTTAGCATCGATGGGGTTGCAGATGTGAGCAAACGCTATGTCGTTGAGAAAGATAAAGAATTACCAAGAGGTCAAATTTCTGAACCGGAGTTGGATAGACAAATCAAGTTGCTGAACCACAAGATTAGAGCTACCAAGAGCGATGATGAGTTGTACACTTTGTTGATTGAGGATAATGTCGAGAGCAGGGAGTTGAATGGCACAAAGAACTCACCACTACCTACAACAACAACAACAACATCAGCATCGTTACCAAGACAAAGTGGTTCTACTGAATGGACCCAGGCAAGAGGCGAAGCTGGTGGTAAATAAGTCATATATATATATATATATATAGTGATTTCATTCATAATGTTTTCTTCAACTTGCAGTCAAACTTGGATACAGGGTCCTGGTAGTCGGTGACGACAGGTTTTGTAACATCGACAGTATCTTGGAACGTTTTGAAGAACTGGCCAATTTTTCTAACAGCCCAAGAGCCAGAGTCAGATTGTAGATATGAGACATGGCCACCAAGAGTCGTGCTCACCAGAACAACGTATGGGTTAGCAGCAGCGTCTAGTTTTGGGATTGAGTTGACACCAACAATTGGGTCATCTTCAGCATTTATGGCTAGCAATGGGACGTGTACATGCTTCAATCTGGAGACAGAACTGGCAGCTCTGTAGTAATCGAAAGCAGTTTTGAAGCCGTACATTGGAGCAGTGAATGTGTTGTCAAATTCCACTGTTGAGTTGTATTTAGCATTCATTTTTTCTTTGGTGAAGAAAGGGGAGGCCTCGAGAGCCTTTCTGTTTGATTTAAGGATTCTGGTCAAGAAACCAGCAACGTTCTTCAAGAACAACTTGTTTGATAACCAACGGGTTTCGATACGGTACGCGGAATCAGTCAAGTCCCAAGGGTTTGATAAGACAGCAGCTGCGACGAATGGTGGATTTGGACCTTCTTCAGCGATATAATTGGCAAGCATTGTGGCCCCAAAGGAGACACCAGCAGCATACAATGGTCTATTTGGATACGAAGCTTTCAAAATCTTGACAAACTCACGGATATCGTCAGTGGCAAGCCCACAAAACAGCTCTGGGGTGGTCAATTTTGATCTACCACAGCCTCTAGTGTGCAAGACGACAGCATCAAAGCCTTGTTCTTTTGTCAAGTTTTCGCACAGCTGCTTGATGTTTGGTTCGTGCGAGCCACCACCCAAGCCGTGCAACACCAACACCATTGGCTTTGAATCGGTAGAGTGCTGAGCAGCTATTTCTTGTGGGGAGAGGAATCTTGTTCTTGGGTGTAGTTTTGGGTAGTCTTCTGGGAAGTTTGCACTTGCAATGGCATCAAACTCCTGTTTTGAAGCTGGTGGAGGGATAACGAAATCAGCAGCAGTGGAGGCGCCATCCTCAAAGGTGATGACTCTTCTGCCGTAGTATACTGGGGATACCTTTGAGAAGTCTGCTGCGGCCAGGTAGACAGTTTGCAAGTCACCAGTGGCGAGCAGTGGGTGCAGATAGAAGGAGGCACCGTTTGGCAGTTCAGGCACTGTGTTGACGAGCTCGCTAAGTGGGATCAAGGAAGTGCCCTCCTCGTCGCCCTTCTTGAGCTGGAGCTTGACTGTGTCGCTCGCCTGGTACCTGCTGACTCTGCTGATGAAACCAACCATTGTTGTATTATATTATATTATATTATATGACATTAAGAAAGAATAAGAATGAACACCCCTATAATTAATCCTAATCCTCGGCATCTCATCCAACAATAAACCAAACACTAGAGCCACCCGGGAATCGAACCCATGAACATTTCGCGCACCCCTCCAGAACACCTCAACACCACTATATTGATTAGTAAGTCATTAGTCATTGATTAGTAATGTATCACTAATTTTCTTACAGCCCTAAAATGCGGCGCAAACCGGATCTCCAGCTTGCCTTCTTCTCGGAAGTGTTACCCGGAAACCACTTTTTTTTTTTTCCACTATAAAAATTTTAGGATGTCTCATCTTCTTTTTTGATACCCTTTTTACTCTCTTTTCTTCCTTATTAAAAGGCTTAATAACCTGACCAACCTGTGTCATGGTGACTGCTCAGCGGGGATCTTGGTTAAACCTTGTGTTACCTTGAACCCTGCTGTAGATTTTGTTGCTGTGACAGATCGGCGCTCGTGAGGCTAGTTTTTAACGGTGTTAACTTTTGGAGCTATTTGTTTAGCCCCAATTAACTGATTTGGTCCCCTTCTATATATATATTTTTATATAAGATGGGTTTTTTTGAGCAGATTGGAGTTCACCACTGTCCAATTTATTGGATGTTGAAACAGGGATTGCCCCGTCGACAGGTTGCAGAATGAGTGGAGCGGTTTTGAATTCTCACTTTCTGACGGTTTTACGACTTTGGATGGTGATTGAGTTCGGCCAACTTTATGCTCTGCAGACGCAACATATTCCTGAACGTAATGTCAGGTCCTTTGTGGCCAATTAGCATTTGGGTAAAACCATGTTGCATACATTTGTGTGTATTGTATATTATATAGTTTCTCAATTCATTCGATCTTTTATATGCTTTATATATGCTTGCTTTATATATAATATTATATATATATCATTAATTCGATGTTTTATCCAATTTATTATTAATTAGTAGACCAATGCAATGCAATGCAACTAACTACACAAAACTTGAAACATTAATATATTAAAAAAGGTGTATGTAAAAGAGGAGGACGAACTAAATCAGTGGTGGAACAAACGAATTGGGTTCTCAACATAGACAATGTCAAAGGAGTCTGCAGCTGCAAACACTTGAGAATCTTGCACAGAACCAGATGGGGCTGCAATGTACTTGACACCGGATCTGGCTGCTCTGTAAACATTGTCTGGGAATGGGAAGAAGGCATCAGAAGACAAGGCAACGTTGGTCAACTTGCCCAACCACTCAGCTCTCTCTTCACCACTCAATGGCTCTGGCAAAACTTCAAACTTGGATTCGTACTCAGACTTTTCTGGCTCAGAGGTTGGGATTTGACCAGTAACGTACAAGTCAATGGCATTGGACTTTTCTGGTCTCTTGACACCCTTGGCCCACTTGAAACCCAAAACCTTTGGATGTTGTCTAAACCACCAGTTGTCAGCCTTGTCACCAGCCAATCTGGTACAGTGGATTCTGGATTGTTGACCAGCACCCAAACCAATAACCATACCGTTCTTGGCGTAACAAACAGAGTTGGACTGGGTGTACTTCAATGCAATGGTGGCGACAGTCAAATCAATAACAGCTTGCTCAGTCAAGTCCTTATTCTTGGAAACAGTCTCCTTAAAAGTAGACTTGTTGATAATAGCATCGTTTCTCTTTTGTTGTAGAGTGATACCGTAAACTTGTCTGGATTCAACAGAATCTGGGGTAAAGTTTGGATCAATTTGCAAAACACAGTATTTACCCTTCTTCTTGGCCTTCAATAGCTCCAAGGCTTCTGGCTCGTAACCTGGGGCAATGACACCATCGGAAACTTCCTTGGAAATGATTTGAGCAGTTGGCAAGTCAACAATGTTGGATAGTGCAATCCAGTCACCAAAGGAGGACATTCTATCAGCACCTCTAGCTCTGGCGTAGGCGTTGGCCAATGGCGACAAGTTTTCAATCTCACTGACAAAGTAAATCTTCTTTTCAATGTCGCTCAATGGTTGACCAACAGCAACACCAGCTGGAGAAACATGCTTGAAGGAGGCGGCAGCTGGCAAGTTCAAAGAGGCAGACAATTCCTTAACCAATGGCCAGGAATTCAAGGCATCTAGCAAGTTGATGTAACCTGGAGAACCACTCAAAACCTTGAATGGCAATTCACCTTGGGCAACAAAGGATTGTGCTGGTTTTTGGTGTGGGTTGGCACCATAACGCAATGGCAATTGGGAAACACCTTCAGCGTATTGCTTTCTAAAGAAATCGGAAATGGCAGCATCGTAGTCAGCAGTGTGTTCAAAGGCCTTTAGAGCCAAAGTGTTTCTCAAGTCAGCAGAGATTTCACCACCCTTCAACTCTTCCAAGAAAGTTGCGTAATCGTTTGGATCAGACAAAATGGTGACTCTAGCATGGTTCTTAGCAGCAGCTCTTAGCAAAGTGACACCACCGATATCGATTTCTTCAACAGCCTCAGCAATGGTAACAGAGATCTTTGAGATGGTCTCCTTGAATGGGTACAAGTTACAGACGACAAAGTCAACCTTTTCAATGTTTTGTTCCTTCAAGTCAGCTTCATCAGACTCCAAGTTTCTAGCCAAGATACCACCGTGAACGGCTGGGTGCAAGGTCTTGACACGACCTCCTAGCATTTCTGGGGCGTGTGTGATTGAGGAGACATCGTCAACTGGGAAGCCAGCCTCACGGATCATCTTAGCGGTACCACCAGAGGCCAGGATACGGACCTTGTTTTGGATCAACCCCTTGGCCAAATCCAACAAGCCAGTCTTGTCGTAGACAGATAGAATAGCAGTCTTTGTGTAATCGGTGGAGGACATTGCTCTTATGTGTTTGCGCGCGTTGATTTCTTGTGTTCAATTGAGCAGAGTGCTGGGAACAAATGCAAACCGAGTGCAGAAGGTGGTTTTATAGCCAAAAGACTCACATTGTTTTATTTTAAAATCTTTATATTTGAAAAAAAACCGAAGTCAAAAACCAGAAAAAAAAAAAAAAAAAAAGATGACGTAAGAGATTAGTCAGCGATGATTCAAAAAAGGGAGGGTAAATTATAGTGGCATTAATACCCAGTGATACCAGTGGTATTACCAGTGGTATTACCAGTATAATACTAGTAATACTAGTAATACTACTAGTGTCCTTCTTATCAAACGCTCTACAAAGAATCTAAAGCATGTCATGTCATTCCATCATCTTCAGAACGCTATATCTATCAAACACTAGAACAATAATAACCCATGTGCAAATTTCCACAGACAAGTACTAGCCCCATAATCAATAGCAAACACTTCACCAAAGAAACAACAAACACTCTTGAATACACAACGAGCGCTAACTTGCTTAGGATCTGTATCTCCACAAGGACAAAGTGTTGTGCTTCTTCCAGGTGTGACGACGACCAGCCTTGGTGTTGGTGTATCTGTGACCCTTGTTGATACCTCTGGACTTCTTACCAGCAGCAGTAAGACCTCTAGATTCACGGTGCTTGTGAACTGGGTTGACAATCCAGTTGTATCTGGCATCACGTCTGATAGCCTTGTGTTGTGGGTCAACTAGGATAACTTCAAAGTACTTGTAGGTGGAGTCTTGGTTAACCCAGTAAGAGTTCAAAACTCTCAAGTTAGCAGCACGACGACCAACACGTTCTTCAGCAATGGTTCTCAAAGATCTTTGGTACTTCAATTGGTTAACACCTTGGTTGGTTGGCTTACCATAGGTAGCACCCTTTGGAACTGGTCTCTTTCTGTTACCACGACGAACTCTGATTCTGTAGATAACGAAACCTTGCTTGGCCTTGTAACCCAAACGTCTAGCCTTGTCTGGACGAGATGGTCTGGTGGCACGGTGAATAACGTTCTTTTGACGGTATTCCCAGACACGAACTCTGAACAAGAATCTGTTGACATCAGATTGTTTCTTTCTTTGCAATTCTTCCAAATATTTGTAGGCACCCATTGTTGATGATAGCTATAGTAAACACCCTCTTTTAAAAAGTTTTTAAGGAAAAGTTTATAGGGGAGTTTGGTGATATATATGAAAATGCGATTCCCTCCGTGAAAAATTTCACCGCACAGCTGCAGCTTCCTGCTCGAGCAAGCGTCTCTTTTTTTTTTGTTGTTGTTGTGTGCGCGTGTGCGTGTTGCACGAACCGAAATAGTCCAATAAACGAAAACACCCCAACACCACAGATTCCAAGAATCGTTTAGGGTTAGATTGATCATTAGGGTTTGTAAAAGTTTTTGACACAATTACTTGATAATAGGCAACATGGTATATTTGGCACGATATCGATATAATACAACTGGACTTGAGTGTGTGCTAAGTTGAAATAATCTATTAGGAGGTATGTACATGTGTTGAAATAGTTAATTAATTAATTAATGTTATGCAAAGTGGGTAGGTGATGGTGATGGTGTGTCATTCATTTCTCGTGCTGTAATCTGATAAATTCTTCATAAACCTCTGGTTTTAGTTTATATGTATGCGTGCCAATTTCTGGAAATGTATTGGTTTTGACATCTTTGATATATTGTTGAATCCCAGTGACCCCATCGTTGTAAAAACTGGCATACTGTTTAACAAACTTTGGGATATGGGAATTCAACATACCTAGTGCATCTGCTTGAACCAAAACTTGGCCACTGGTGTGTGGGCCAGCACCAATACCAATTGTTGGCACACTCAACTGTTTAGTGATATATTCACCAATCTTTGGAGGAACGGCTTCAATAACTATACCAAAGACCCCAGCTTCTTGTAACCTTAAAGCATCCAGCAAAATACCATGGGCACTCTCAACTGTGTTACCTTGAACTTTAAATCCACCCAACGCATTGGATCGTTGAGGAGTAAGACCAATATGCCCCATAACAGGGATACCGCATGCAACGATCTTGCGGATAGTTTTGCAGATTTCTTCATTGGCACCTTCCAATTTGATCGCATTAGCACGTCCTTTCCCCACTAAAGCAACAGCGGATTCAACAGCTTTGACAGAACTGGACTCATAAGAACCAAATGGCATATCAGCAATAATAAAACTTTCTCTAGCACCACGTCTAACAGCCTTACAATGGTACAAAAACTCATCAAACGGAATCTCGTTCGGATCTTCATATCCCAAAGAAACCATGGCCAATGAATCACCAACAAGGACAATATCAGCCCCAGAATCACTAGCAATATTAGCAGTAATGTAATCATGGGCAGTTATTACCGCAATTTTCTCGTTATTTCTGTAAGTCTTTATGACATCAGGTAGTGTAACCATCTTTCCTAGTGGTTGAGCTGACCGAGCCAGAAAAGAGGAAGAAAAGGCCCTTAGCTGGCAGCGGAAAAGTGGCGTTGCTAGTCTGTTTGTAAACATAGTACACACCGATCGACAGATATCCTTCTCTTTCAATTGGACTGGCAGATCAACAAATGTTAGCAGTTCCTAGATTTCTTGCATCACACATCTCGTTTAGGAAAAAAGACGTATACCGACAATCAATCAATTTGCTGACATAATCACATACTAAATCAGACTAAAACTAAATAAAACAAATACTCAATGCAAATAGTATTATTATTATTAATATTATTATGTATATCATTATTTATATCATGCAAATGTCATTGTAATGTTCTCCTCTTTCGGGTTGAACTCATCATCATTATCATCATCATCATCATAAAGATATGACTTGGAATTGGTTACGATGGTTTCCCCGTCATCGTTATCCTCCTGTCTATCTCTTTCATCATCATTCAGTTTAGTGTCAAGTGATTGTATGTCATAGTTGTTCTCTTCATTAATGTAATCTTCTTTTTCAAGTTTCTTGCCATTTTGTTTATCCTGCTTCTCGGTGTCATCTTCAAGTTTTAATTCAGATAAATTTAACGTGCTTTCAGAATTGAATGTCTTGCCTTCCAAGACAGATTTCTCATTCACGTTATTCTTGATGGTATCCATTGCATCCATCATAATATCAACATCAAACTCCTCCATGTTCCTAATTCGGTTCACAGCATCTTCAACTTTTGTTTCTGCAGATGTGAGAGAGGACGGATTATTCAAGTCTGCAGAAGAAGAAGATACACCATTATTGACACTATTCGCATAATAGTACTGCCACCAGTCTTTCTTTCTTGGTTTGAACAACTTGTTCCAAAACCTCTTTTTTGAACTTATATTATTGGCTTGATCTTTTTGAAATTGTTTAGCAGCTTCATCAAATTCCAAAATCAACTTTCTAGTCTTCTCAGTAGATTCTGGATCTGGCTCATCAATTTCAACAAACTCTTCACTCAACACTTGCCAGCCCAATTGAGCCAACAATTTTGGCATAGCTTTACGGTATTCCATATGCCCTTTTACATACTCAGTGCAATCAAAGTTTTCAATACCTTCAACATCTTCAATTGGTGATAAACCAGCAACCCTTCTTAAACCACCACTAGTGGCTCTGAAAAGATAACCCAGGACCCAATCCTTCTTTGAGTAGCCGTTAATAAATTGACCTGAGACAGCAGATCTAGCCAATGTTAATTCTTCAGGTGAAACAACAACTGGTGAACCAAACAACACAACCTTTTCAACAAGACCATATGCACCTTTCTTTGCTAATTCCAACAGACAAGAATATATCACTCTTGAACCAACAGAGAAACCAACTAGAGTCACTGGACGGACACCTAAATTTCTTCTGATCAAGGTATCGGCTAGAATAAGCCCTGCCTTCCAAGCACGATCAATAGAAACGTTCCAGGGATTATCCAACATATAACTTAGTTTGGAAAGAGCCATTGGTAATTGGATAGCACTCATAAACGCCATCAAGATTGTAGCACCAAGAATTTGTTGAATAGACTGGGTTATAACTTCAGAAGCAACAATACTCATAGTTTGACCAATAGATTGCAGAATTTCAGGGTCCCATAATAAGGAAAACAAGTCACCCATAACTGGATCCACAGTGGAGAATGGTAATCTAATATCATCATTCTTACTGTTCATCCAACCAGAAACTGTGATGATCAAACTAACCCTCTTGTTGTTATGCAATGGGATAAATTCAAAAGTTTTGACATCACCAACTCTCTTAATCATACCTTGAGCCCCAACTTTTGCACCAATTGCAGTACCTGCAATAGTAACCAGGGCAGTACCACCAGCACCAGCCAAGAACCCAGAAGTACCACTAATACCAACCGTTGTCAAACCAGCAGCAATACCTGCACCAATAACAGGACCCAACAGACCAGCACTTAACCCTAGCACCAAGGATCCACCGATGGTAGCCAGCCCAACGTACATAATCTTCTTCTTTCTTGCTGCTCTTTTACGTTTCTTTAATAAATCCTTTTCATCCCAAACCTGTTCAGTACCTTCTTCTAGTTGGAAAGCATCAGTGACTCTTCTTTCAAACTGGCAAATCTCCACAGCTGGAATACCAATAAGCTGTGAAAATTGGAATAGTAGCGTTCGTGACCTTGAATCATAGACAGAGTCAGCAACGAGCACCAAAAACAAATCACAGATAACAGTCCAAGTCACATCAATTTCAATTTTCCTTGAGGTTGTGATGTCTTCAGCATTGACAACCTGAGCTTTGGTATTCTCGTCAGTTTTATAAATCGAATCATGACTGTTGGTTGTATCAATATCTGTACCTTCTTCATAGACTGGATTATCAATGACATCAGATATTTTTAAAGATCTGCTTAAATCTTGTGTGTTAATGCTATGAGACACCAAATTTTCAATCATTTTCACTTCATCTTCAGTGAATTCCAAATGACTGTACAATCGTTGCATCATTTTCAGTTGCCATTGGGCAAAACTTGACTGTGCAAAGTTCATTCTTTTAATGAATTTTGATTTTGATGATGATGGTTTTGTAATCAAAGCCTCCTTGGCCAACTCTGTGGCCATTTCATTCATAACCAATTTGACCAAACCAACATATGCAAATTTCTCAACATCTTTCAACATGATCTTTGTAGTTTGAAGTTGATTCAAAGCAGACAAAGAATCATCATTGAAATCCTGAATAATTTCTTCTCCGTCAAGGACAGCTTCGTCATTGTCGTCATCATCTGCTCTATATAGTGAACTATCTTTCATTTTTGAATTGACATTATCACTATTAGATGTATCGTCATCTCTTTGAAATAGAAAATCTGTTTTCTTATCAATTTTCCTGTATAATTCAGCTTCTCTCTGAGCATTGATTCTTGTGTATCCAGCTTTAAACCCATCAATGGGACGATCATCTTCACCCTTATCTTCGGCTTTTACAATCATGTCACCTTTATCGTTATAAACATCATATCCAGCAGCAGCTTCCATTTCTTGCCAGTCCTCATCATCAGATGTACAACTTATAGATGTAGAATCGTGAACCGATGGTGTATTCTGAGCTGCGTGGTTTTCAATAACAAAAGGTTTCAATGGGTTCTGTTCCTCTTCTGGGGAATAATGCGAAGTTGATATTTCTCTTTTGAATAACTGGGCAGCTTTATCATAATCAATCACATCAACCCCCTGTGAGGGTTGTATATCCTCGGCTGTTATAGGTTCATCTTGACGTGAACAATGCAATTGTTGTCTCTTGCTTCTAGTTTTCGATAGCGATATGGAGGATGAATTTCGATCTGAGCGGCCTGACCTCACAAGTTTTGGTATGTTTGATTGTGAACGAGCAATATTGAGAGCGTCATTTGATATGATACCATTATTGGATGCACCTAGATCGAATTCTACAAATGCATTCGCATCATCCTCGTAATCAGAGACATCTGACACTGCGTCATCATCATCATCATCATCCCAATCATGAGGTAGATTGGTGTTGTTTCTGTTGCTTTGAGACGTGGATGGCAAAGAAGGCAAATGTGACAGGACGGTAGTTCCCAGTGGTGGTGGCTGCATTGGCATTGCTATTGCTGTGTATCTTTTATTCTGTCGTAAAATACCTGGTTTCTTTAGATACTGTGTTGTTTGCTCCAATAATCCAAAAACTAAAAACCAAAAACCAAAACAAAACACAAAAAACAGGTGATTCACTCGAGAATCGAACTGGAGAACGTCACGTGTCATTTCCCGAAATTTCAAAATCCCGACTGCCAATTGTTTTCTGTTCACCAACAGTAATTTATTGGTGTTCGGATGTTCTTTGATGTGACTGTCTTTTCTTATATTCGGTAGGGGCAGATCAAGCATTCTTTCCGGGTGGTAAACTTTTCACCTCTGGAGATGGATATTTCATTTACAATATCTTTGAAATCTCTATAACCAACAATAAGTCAATAGACACTTACAAGATCAAAAATGGCTCCAATCGTATGTATTAACAAACCAAATCTCTAGAGAGAACAACAGAATATGAAAGGATGCGGATAGATACACAGGTGAAGAAAGTATTATATATAGAGACTTAGAGGTTTTAATGTTGTGATGCTTTGCTGTATTTTATTTATTCTTAATATTTGTTTGATCTTGATGATGATGATAAATATTAGTCCAAAGGTAATAGCAGTAGGCTAACAAACCCCTCTTCTAGACTACGAAGACCTCCAAGGGTGCTAAGAAGTACACCGTTGATGTTTCTGCTCCAACCGAAAACGGTGTTTTCGACCCATCTTCCTACGTTAAGTACTTGAACGACAGAATCAAAGTTGAAGGTGTTGTTGGTAACTTGGGTGATGACATTGTTGTCCAAGAAAACGGTACTACCATCACTGTTGTTTCTACCACCAAGTTCTCTGGTAAGTACTTGAAGTACTTGACCAAGAAGTACTTGAAGAAGAACCAAATCAGAGACTGGATCAGATTCGTCTCCGTCAAGCAAGGTGTCTACAAGTTGACTTTCTACTCTGTCGCTGCTGATGAAGAAGATGAAGAGTAAATTTGACCCTCCAAAGTTTATGATTAATAATTTTGTATAAAAAAGTTGTAATTTTGATGAGTTGGTTTCACACAATATCCATTCATTGTAGTTCACACATTTTTTTAAAAAAAAAACCCCTATCTGATATTTTTAATATCTTGTCACACTGACCAACACTGATATTTTCACTTCGCAATGCGTAAATAACCAAGTCATTTCTTTCTATACATTCTAAAAAAGAATCTCATATTCTCCAGTTTCAAATCATATTTAAAACTAGGAGCACATCTATACCAGCAGCTATCACTCTGCTCAACCAATTCCCAAGAACCATCGCCATCTCTTCCTAACAGGATCGTGTCAATCAAGAATTGTACTGGAAATCTCTTGGTACCAATTGTGATATGACTATAACTACCAGCGCTCTCTGTAATAAGTAAAATGCACCCTGCTTGACAATTCTGTGATAATGATTGTAGAAACTTGACAGACTTTGCACGCTGTTCTGTGAATAATTCATTTGTAGTGAATAATAAAGTGATTAAATCCAATGATGACAAGTTCAAGGTAGAAGCCTCGGTTTCCAAAACATCCTGATTGATAAAGTTTATATTCAGCTTTCCTTCCTCTCTAACCCAATTATGATGTATCTCTTTGGTCAACTGATCCACAATATTACTCCAGTTGGCAATATCAACAAGCATCAAATCAAGTTCACTCTCTTTGTTATTGGTATCAACTCTTCTCTTTGTGAAAATAGAACTCAACGCAACAAGCTCAGCACCTGCCCCGCCACCAACACACAGGACCTTGGTCTTGTTAATTGAATCATTTGACCCTGAAAAGACATTGTAAACGTCATCTAGTGACGTGAACAATGACGCGTATGACAATGCTCTTGATGGAGACCATCTTGCACAATAAGCACTTCTGCGATCATCATCTCCAAATGCCCTGATGTACTCTCTCTCAAACAAGTCCCCTTTAACTTGCTGGATCAGTGGTTCAAGGACTTCAGGTGTGGTTAGTAAGTCATCAAATGAATCTTTAAAAACCTTTAAGATGTCCTGTGGAGGCAGTGTCTTGTTAGTCGTTGGTGGTATTAAAGAGTTAATTTCTTTGGAATCATCAACTGGGTTGCTATCGGCAGCTTTCTCGGCTCTTCGCT
>JAJLVY010000236.1:0-14563 GCA_030570475.1 Liangdongia dendrica
AATAATAATAATAATAATAATAATAATAATAATAATAATAATAATAATAATAATATGTATATATGACTGTACCCATTCACTTTTTATCATCCTCAAAAGTCAACAATCTCTGCCCTCTTTTCACTAAACTGTTCAGACTCTAGCTTTACAGATGCATCTAAACTTGTCACATCATCAGCTTCATCACCATAAACCTCAATATTGATACCCCTTTCTCTAAGTGTGCTAATCGCTGTTTCCTTAGTTTCCTCTTTGGCACTATTAAACACAACAATACCACTCTTATAGGAAAACCTCCGCTCATCACGTTTATAGAAAAAGAAGCCAACAATCATCGAAGCAATCTGAAGACCGGCAAAACACGCAGATCCAGTGAAACCAGTATGGAATCTTGGAGAATCAGTGGTGGGGAATAACAGTCTTGAAACCCAGGCATTCGTCTGCAGTGCAAAAGTATACGACATTTGCCACTCAATGGCTTTTGAATTGGCATCCTCCCTTAAAATATCGTTTTGTAATGGATAGAAAACAGGACTCTACGCCCAACACCAGTAACCAAAACAGAATCCAAACCATTTAGCACCTTCAGAAACATCCCAGGTGGCCAACACACCTAACCCAATAATGTTCATCAACTGTGGGAAAATAACCATAAAGAATCTCTTGCGCGTCAGATCAGTAACCAACCCAGTGAATATAACATAAAAGATACCCAGCGCAGGTGGAACGGCCGTCAAGTTGTTCAACTTACCAATAGAGTACTTCTTCAGTGACTTCAACCACAGTGCAAAAGACCCACTTTGTGCGGCGTTGGAGTTGAACCCACCAACGTTGGCCAGTGTAAAGATCCAGAAGTGCCATGACGTTAGAATCTTTTTCCAAACTTTCCAATCCAAAAACTGGTGACCAGAGGGTTTATTCTCATCAACACCAATGCTTCTCATCCTCTTTCTCGCGAGCTTGATCTCGTCGTCGGTCAACCAGATGGAGTAGCAGTTGAATGGGTTACCAGGAATGGAAAACAGCGTGATGAACGCAATCGCAAACGAAACACACCCATCAATGATAAACATCCATTTCCATCCAGCTAAACCATTCACACCGTCTAAATTGTTATAGATCGCACTAAATAAAAGCTGGTGTTAGTAACACACAATAGTAACACACAATTGTGTTTTATTATATATGCATATTCATGCAGAAGACAATGGAGGCAAAATGTAGCTCCAATTGACCAATCAACTCACCTCTGAAGTAAACCACTAGTCAAGACACCCAGATAGATGGCCAAGTAAAAGAAGGAGGTTCTTCTAGTGATCTCGGTTGGTTTGTACCAATTTGCAAAACACGAATGAATCACAGGGAAATATGCAGCCTCAGCCGCACCTGTTAGAAATCTAAAAGCTTTCACTGAAGCGACGTTTGGTGAGTGTGACTGAACAATCGTGAACAACGCCCAGACCAGCTCACACCCGAATAATAGATAAGTGTTGGAAACTCTTGGAAGCAGATACAAGAATGGAATGTCAAAGATGATGCTGCCCACCGTGAACAACACCTGGATATTGATCATTGCCTTTCATGTTCAAGTCTTCCTTCATCCCAGAAACATAAGCGTTTGTAAAATTCGAGGAATCCAATGACTTGGTCCAGTATCCCAAGAACCCACAAAAGGCAATCAGCACATCTAGTTTCAGTAACAACTTTCTTTCAGCTGGAGATGTACCTTCTTCAAACCACTTCCACTTGGGCTTTGTTTGCTCCTCATCCGTGTGTCTGTACTCATATTCATCAAAGAACTTGTACCAAGGTCTATTGGCTTCGTCATTGAATTCCTTGATCTTGTATCTCACATCATCTGAATTGGGATCAACCACTTTCACTTTACTCTCGGCAATCTCTTGCTCAGTCTCAAAGACATGTCGCTTTTGTGGAATGAACCAAGGCAGAGTAATGTTGGTCTTTGGAATTTTAACACCCATGATGATGATGTAGTATCACAAACTTCAAGGGTCCCAAGTCAAGATGAGGTTTAAAGATAAACGTAATCCATGCTTCCTTTATTTATAAATAACTTCTTAATTCATTCAATTCATTGTTGATGCGGATTCATGGAACATGTTGCCACACTTTCGTACATCAGTGGTCAGCTCTAAGAACCTCAAAAAGTAAGCTGAATGCTCAAGCACAAACCATTCATCTCCTGCAATCAATCAATGTAAACCCTTCTGAGTATAAGTATAGGACATGTCAATCGAAAGACCTAATTGATTGATGAAGATAGTCCATGTCTGAAGCTCGTCTCTGTTAGCTCAACAGCAAAAAGATCACAAAAGGTACGGTACAATAGATTATTGTTCAACATGAAAATGACTTGTCATGCACTATATATATCAGAAGATATCTATATATTAATACAAACACATCTACAACTTAAATCCATGTTCATTTTTCATTTTTATGTGTATTTACAAAATGTAGTTGTAAGCATTAAATAACCGTCAAAATATATACAATCACCCTTAGATCCAAGATCTTTCCTTAGCTCTGTTGGCTTCCATTCTCTTTTTGAATTTAGACTATAATAACAAGTTAGTAACATATCCCAAATAAACAATAGTAATAATAACAATAATAATAATAACACTGTTCCAGTTATACTTACACCCTTAGCTGCAATAATAGTTTCATCAGCCTTTGCAATAGCTTCCGCCATGGCCGCTTGCTTAGCCTCAGCGTTTCTCTCCCACTTGTGCAATTTAGGTTTCAAGACACCCTTCAACAATGGCTTGGTGTCATACTTTTCTTGGTAGAACTTCTTGTTACCTTGCAAAGTTGGTAGCAGGTCGGAAATACCGTGCTTGTATGCCAGCTTCCACAGAACAGACTGTCTTCTCAAGGAGTATTTAGGGTTGTGGTATCTTCCCGATATTGGGTGCTTGTTGGCCATGAATGGGTTGGCGTCCTCAGCATCTGTAGACGTTGGCTTGTCAGCGTACTGCTTGAATGGTTTTGGTGGGTAGCGCTGGAAGAAACGTTGCAGAACATTTGGCAGCTGGTGGAAGTAGCTGGTGTCCTTCAAGGTGCTGTTCAGTAGGCCAACAGAAGGTCTCATTGTGTTTCTGGTTCTTCTGGTTCTTCTGGTGTTTCTGGTTCTTCTGGTGTTTCTGGTTCTTCTGTTCAGTCGCAGAACCGACTTTTCGTTCAACATTTTTTTTTTGGCCTGCGAAAATATTCGGTACGGCCAGCACACCAAAAATCCAATGTGAATCATTTCAATATCAACATCATCAAAAAGCTGGAAAACTGAAAGATCCACCTGTTTCTGTCCAAGAAGAAAAGAAAAGAACCAGTGCAATGCTTCGTGCTCAACTACAAGCTACCAAGAGATCATTCTCCTCTTCTGCAAGAGTCCTGAGTAAAGTGGTATGTTCATTTCGCCGGAAATTGATGGTCATTATAAACTAACCATATTGTTTTTATATATACAGACCAACCCAGACCCAAAGGAAAACAGTGAGTCTTGGAAGTTCATCAATGAGAATGCCCCATACTCAGTCACTACATATTCTCGTCCACCAGTCGTTTTCGAAAAGGGTAAGGGTGCCTACCTATGGGACATTGAAGGTCGCAAGTATGTTGATTTCACCGCTGGTATCGCTGTCACTGCTCTAGGTCACTCCCACCCAGAGGTTGCTAATATCATGTACGACCAGGCATTGACCCTTGGTCACTCCTCGAACTTGTACCACAACTTGTGGACTGGTGAGCTGTCCCGCCAATTAGTTGAAACAACCAAGCAGTCTGGGGGTATGCACGATGCTGCCAGAGTCTTTTTGGCCAACTCTGGTACTGAAGCTAACGAAGCTGCATTCAAGTTTGCCAGAAAGTACGGTACTTTACAAGACAAGTCCAAGTATGAGTTTGTCTGTTTTGAGTCCGCCTTCCATGGCCGTTCCATGGGTGCTTTGTCATTGACTCCAAACCCAAAGTACCAAGCCCCATACTCTCCTCTAGTTCCAGGTGTCCACACTGCTAAGACCACATTGGAGTCTGTCGCCTCTTTGATCAATGACAAGACTGCTGGTGTTATAATTGAGCCAATCCAAGGTGAAGGTGGTGTCAGACCAGTGCCAACCGAGTTCCTAGTTGAATTGAAGAAATTGACCAAGAAGCACAACGCGCTATTGATCTACGATGAAATCCAGTGTGGTTTGGGTAGATCTGGTAGTCTATGGGCCCACGGCAGATTGCCAAAGGAAGCCCACCCAGATATCCTAACAATGGCCAAGGCACTAGGTAATGGTTTCCCAATCGGTGCTACTATGATCACTGAGGACGTTGAGAATGCATTGAAGGTTGGCGACCACGGTACTACTTATGGTGGTAACCCACTAGGTGCCAGAATTGGTTCCTATGTTTTGAGCCAAGTCTCCAATGAAGAGTTTTTGCACAACGTGAAGACCAAGTCTGAAATATTTAAGAACTTTTTCAATGGCCTGCAAAAGGAGTTTAGCGAAGAAATTGTTGAAGTTAGAGGTGAAGGTTTGCTGTTGGGTATTCAATTCAAGGAGAATCCAGCTGCAATTGTTGATGCAGCCAGAGAACGTGGTTTGTTGATCATCACTGCTGGTGGCAACACTATTAGATTTGTTCCAGCTTTGAACATTGAAGACGAAGTTATCGTTGAAGGTTTGAATATCTTTAAGGGTGCGTTGGAAAGTGTTTTCAACAAGAACTGATATATATATATATATATATTATGGTATTTTTAAAACAATAATTAGAATTAATTTTCAATTCATTATATAATTTATACTTTTCTCTCGACATGCACCAACAATTATAGATCAACTAAGGCATTGCTGAAGATCGTGACAGAGTATATATAATTTTAATTTGAAACAATGTGTGTGTGTATATATAATATTATGGTGTAAAGTGTAAAATGTAGGCTTTATTTGTGACTTTTTTTTTGCTAGTATTTTTCTAAGTAAGTGATTGATTGAGTGAGTGGGTGAGAATGTATCAGTGTATGTGTTTCTGGTCTGGAAATGTTTAGTTATTAATAATAAAGGTTGAGATGAACAAACCACTATTCTCAATGTTTGCCGTGAAGTAGAACCCAATGACGACAATGATGTACAACAAGATTAGGATACTGCCCTTGAAGTAGTTAGACTTGCCCTCCGCGTAGATGTATGTGAACAACACCACAGACAACACGGATGAGAAAAAGTCCCACTTTGGGAAGATCAAAGTGAACATTGAGTCCTTGATGCACAATGAAGTATCGCTCCAGTCAATGTAAAAGATGGAGTACAAGACCAAAGCTGGGATCTGGATCAAACAAACCTGCAAAGCGTACGCAGTACCGATTTCCATGGACAAGGCAACGTTACCGTATGTCGCAAAGGAGATAGCGTTCAAGAACTCAGTGGTGTTTGGCACCAATGCAAAGATGGTGATACCCATAAATTTGGGGTCAATTGGGAAGCTCTTCAAGACTGCATCGACACAGTCAACCAATATTTCAGCAATGATGGCATATAGCAGAGTGGCACCCAATAGGACACATGTTGATTTTTGTTTTGACCAGTTTGGTGCTTCATGACCGCCACCAGCAGGAGTAGCAGGAGTAGTAGCAGGAGCAGCACCCGCATTTGTAGCTAGAGTGGCTTGGGAAACAGTTGGTTGGATGGCATGCTGAACGGGCGTGGAATGTCCTGAAGCTGCTTGACTTTCAGCCAGTTGGTGGATTGTGTCTGTGGATTGTGTAGTCATAATCTTTGGGCGAGTGGACTCTGTGATTGGGGTTTGCCAAATCAACGCGGCGTGGGTTCTTAATGTGAACCACAA
This sequence comes from Liangdongia dendrica, assembly GCA_030570475.1. Lineage (NCBI taxonomy): Eukaryota > Fungi > Ascomycota > Saccharomycetes > Phaffomycetales > Wickerhamomycetaceae > Liangdongia > Liangdongia dendrica. The sequence goes on from JAJLVY010000236.1 coordinate 5,860, forward strand.
ACCAACAATGTATGAGAAGAACAAGATGAATGCGCAAATGACAGAGAATGGCATCAGCACGTTCTTGAAGAGGTGATCCATTTCCAATGGTGGTTGAACAAAGTGGCACTTTTGGCAAGTTTCCTGCAGTGGGGAAATGACCAAGTTTTGTATTTTGTTCTTCAATTCATGACACGAATTGCACTTGATCTCATACGAGCCATAAATCTCGTGGAAGACAGTTGGGACAAACATGACAGCGATGGCGAACAACAACATGGTTGATGAGACACCAGCACTTGCTGGGTTATATCTCTGAGTCTTTCTAATAAATGCACCGGCACACATTGACAAGCCAGGCAACAACAAGACGGCACCCAAGATGGAGCCAATCATGGAGCCTTCAACCAAACCACCCTTCTTTTGGTTCAATGCGATACAGTACAAGAACACTTCCACGACAGTGGAGAAGAAGGCGTTGATGACTGCAGATAGACCCATGGATGATTGTGCACTGATGGAGGCAACTGCTTGGCCAATAAAGTATGCCAGTGGGATGATGGACAACAAACACATTGCAAAGATGATTGAATCATCGGTGATGAAGAGTTTGAGGTGGGGCAAGTCCTTCAAGACAAAAAAGTCAAAGATTGTGAATATGACGACAAAGAGCAGGTTAATAAAGAAAATGTTTGTGCCCTCGACAGTGTACTTGTAGTAGTGCCAGCCTGAGCATCTAAAAGTACACAATAAAATGTTTGAGTTTTTCAACTTGTCGGAAGGTAATGGGTTTCTCGAGTCGAATTTGAAAAAGATGGCCAATGGATGTCTTCTTAAATGGTCCGACAACGTGATGATTAACTTTGCCATTGGGATGGTGAACACACCTAACCAGCAGATCAACCAGACAATCAAGAAGATTGGTTGAATAATCAAGTAGTAGTACAAGTAGAATATAATTCTGCTCAAGTTCCAGTCACCTCTACCGAACAATCTCTTTTTACGGTGATCATTTTCCTCTTCTGGGTGATAGGAATGGCTATCAGAATGCTCAGGAATGGAATAAATAGAAGTGATGTGTCTTGGTTGCTGTTGGCCGGAACCAGCAGAAGTAGCACCAGCACCAGCACCAGCGCCACTGGAAACAGAGGCCAGAGAAATGTTTCTTTGTGCTTGTAGAGCACTTGTAGCAGTTGTTGTACTTGGACTGAAGAACAGCTTGTTTTGCTCCTGGTCTCTCCAACGCTGGTACTCGCCAATGGTTGTACCTTCTTGTGCATCTTCATTCAGATAGTTTTCATCCTTTTGTAGATAGATAATCTTGCCAAATGGCCATAGTAAGTAGATACCCAAGTTGAAGAACACCTTAGCATAACTAACGTCACTGAACCCAAATGCGATGGAGACGACTGAGCCGATCAAGCATATGATAAAGAATAGCAAACCGAATGTGAATGCCCACAAGATGTTTGTGAAATAGACGCCCCAAGAGATGTTCTTTGGGTTATACCCTGCAGTTTCATGGATATCTTGGTCAGCCTCACGTTCAACGGATCTGCTCTTTTTGTATAAAGCGGGTTTCCATATTCTGATACCGAATGGATGTGTAGTATTGATAGCATCTTGACGTTCACGCAAGGTGAATGATTCCAAAGAGTCGATAGAATGGTTATCATTTTCATCCTGATCGTCATTGTTGTCATTGTCATTGTTATTGTTATTGTTATTATCATCACGATGGTGGTCATAGTCATCATCGCCATGCTCGATTTCATCAGCAGCATTTTCTGGGGTCAAATGGTGAGTTGAAATGTCATCATCACAAACAGCAGCAGTAAGAATGGACTTCGTACCGTGTATAGCAGCATCTGATTCTCTCTGTTCCAACTTTTTCAAGCTGTTTTCAGCATTGATCAAATTGTTGTACACTTCATGTGATAGATACTGGATTTCAGGGCTCGAGATGCCGGACGTTCTTCCTGTATTGTTATTAGCGCCAGTTGTGTCTAGTCTCAAATTTTTGGATGACTTTTTGTATCTGTGGCGGAGAGCGTCGTTGTATCCTTCTAGGTATTCTCTTTCCAAGTCCTTTTCGATATCGTCCAAGTCGTCATCAACAGAGTAAAAGTATTTTGGGTTCGAGCTAGTTGAGTTGAAGTTATAGGATGGGTTTCTTTGCATCAATGGTTTCTTCTTCTTTTTACTATTAGACTTTAGAGTGTTGTTATTTGAGGAGTGTGTAGAGCGCTGGTCCAGAGGGATCTGCTGCTGGGATTGGTGCGACTGGAGATACGGTGGTTGTATTATCTGCTGTTGTTGTTGTTGTTGCTGCTGCTGCTGTTGCTGTTTGGTGGTATTGTTGTTACTAGAGGAGACTCTAGCTGCAGCATTGTTGTTATTAGGCTGGATCAGGTTGAGCGGCTGGGACGAGCCTAGCGAGACGTTGGAGCTCACTGGCGTCAGGTTCTCAGTGTTACCGTTACTGGCACTGTTACTGGCACTGTTACTGGCACCGTTACTGGAACTGTCAGCAGGCATGGTTGGTGTTCCAGAGAGCGTGAGTTGTACCGACGTGGGCTTGTTTCGAGAGTTCAATTCAAGCTACACCTCTCCTCGTGCGTTTTGTTTCTCCTGTGAATTAAAATTAAAATTAGATAATCAGCATGCGGCTGACACGCGGCGCGCTGGCTGACACGCGGTTCCAAAAAAATGTTGTCACGTGATATTTATTTTTATCACTTGAATGAAAATCACGTGAGCGTCACGTGACGAATATTCACGTTTCTTTTTGTTTTCTGGCTGTGCTGTGTGTGCTGTGCTGTGCTGTGAAAAGAAAAGAATCAGCGAAATCTGAAATTGAACTTGAATAGGCTTTGCTTTTTGCAACACTGAAGTTGGACGGGAACCCAGAAGCACAAGCATAATAGCATAATAGCATAATAGCATTAGCATTAGCGTAATACACACCAGCAATACCCACAACCACATATTCATCCAATCGGCAGATCTGCTAAACAAACACAACAACATTCATTTTCAGTTTTAAGGGATCTGATTTACCGACAAAAACAAACAATACTACAACTACAACTACAACTACATCCACATCCATTCCACATTCACATATTATATAACACCATGAAACTATCACTCCTCTACCTTCTATCATTAATAGCATTTGCACAGGCCCAGGCAGCAGCAGCAGGTATGTTCAAGCTCAGATCTATAACATGACTATAGACCCCAACACTCTACTAACACACTGATATCTAGTCACAACAACAACAGCAGCAGCAGCAGCAGCAGCAGCTACAACCACCACCACCACACCAGCAACACCAGCAGCAGCAGCAGCAGCAGCTACAACCACCACCACCACACCAGCAACAGCAGCAGCAGCAGCAGCAGCAGCAGCAGCAGCAGCTACAACCACCACCACCACACCAGCAACAGCAGCAGCTGCTACGACAGCAGTTACCACAACCGCCCTAACAACAACTCCAGGCACCACCACAGGCACCACCACAGGCACCACCACAGGCACCACCACAGGCACCACCACAGGCACCACCACAGGCACCACCACAGGCACCACCACAGGCACCACCAAAAGTACCACCACAGACACTACAGACACCACAGGCACCACTCTCACAGGAACAGCAGCTACAGTCACTCCTGGATTGGTGAAAACCTCAACCAACACAGCAACCAGAACCACCACTCATTTGTCAGGTGGCTTAACAACCAGTACCATTGTCAACCCATCATTCACATACTCTGATTCCACCACCACATACGTCACATCGTCCGCCTGGACATCTATCTGGGTCACTGTGACTTATGCAGATGGCGGTGTTGCTACTGTGCAAACCACCTACTCCCAAAAGTTCACAAGCATGTACTCAGCCCTAGCGAGTGTGCCCTCCGGTTCTATTGGGCTGGGTAGTATCAGCGGGACATATGGTGTCATCAAGACCAACCAAGAAATCACTTTGAAGAATGCTGCTGCTGCTGCGGCGGCTCCAGGATTCAGTGCTGGGGCTTTCTCTGGTATTTCTTCCACCATTGTTTTCATTTTGTCACTAATGTTCATGTGAGAAAAGAAAACCGAAAAAGAAAAAAGAAAAGAAAAACAGAGACATACACACACCATCAGATCCATCAGATCTATCATGATTATCATTTATTGTTGTTAGTACCCAGTACTTTTCTTTTTATATGGTTTTTTTTTGTTTGATTTCATTTCATTTGTTCATTCTATATAATCTATAATAATGGTATTTGCCTTGATTGTTTTACAGTTCATTATACAGTTCATCACATCATTATTACAATTATACAGTCAATTCACATTTTCATTGATGTAGAGTTGATATAGATTCTTTCGGTTTGGTTCTAGTACTACATTTATGAAATCTAGTTTAAAATCACCATATTCATCTATTATACAAGTATTCTTGGTTTGTAACGGAAAGTAGTCATATATTAGCAAAAGTCGTATACCCAGTTTTGATTTTACGTTTAAATGATCAAGATTGGCTTAGCGTTCTTGACATCAGCATCCTTGTGTGTCATGAACTCAACAGAGTCTTGGTCTTCCAACTTCAAAACCTTCTTGAAGGTTTCACCAATTGGCAACAACTTCATCTTGTTGATGTTGGTGGTCCACACAGACACTCTGTATGCAAACTTTCTGTTATTCAAAACAACACCATTGACTTGGCTTTCATCGCCTTCAATGGTTTCACCAATAACGGCCAACAAGGCCCTTAACCAAATATCGTTAATGTCAACGTTTCTCTTCTCCTTGAATTGGTAGGACCATTTACCACCTTCAGCATTGGCAACATCTTCCCATTCTGGTTTGATCCCTTCTCTAAACAAATGGTAGTCAGCCTTCAATGGCAATTCAACAGCTTGTGGAATGGAATTGTAGATACCCCAGAACTCCTCGACAGAGGAGAATGTGATCACTGGCTTCAACAACTCAGCCCAGGACTCCTTTGGATCGCTGGCTGGCTTGGTGTACCACAAGGTCCATCTAGTGTTTAGAGGATGCTTCACAGTAAACTCCTTATCGTCGCTCAAGACAGTCTTTGGAGCGTCAGAAACCTCAGCTGCGGCAGCAGCCTCCTGGTTTTCTAGAGATAGGTCGGCAGTGGCCTTGTTCAATTCTTCAGTGGACATCTTGGTATAACGCAGATATTTCTATTCAGCTGACTTTCTCTGGCTGTGTGAGGCGCTTGCTTTTCCACGCTGTTGAAATTTTTGTGGTTTTGAAAATTTTTTAAATTCTTGCGGTGTCTGGATGTTTAGCGCCTTTTTTTTGGTTTTTTGTTTTGCTGTGTTTACCATAAACAATAAACAATAAACTAGTAAATAATACAAACAGTTTGAGAGTGAAGATACCCAGACAAACAGAACAACAGAACAACAGAACAACATAAGGTTAGGGATTTTCAGTATTACCCAAAAGGTACATAAATTAACCTTTTTATTTTTTTATTTATACAGATGTCCAGTTTGATCAAAATGCTCCTGGCTACAACAGTCTCTTTCGCCTCCCTGAGTTTACTGCTGATCTACAAATTCCAATTGAAACTCATATACCCATCTTCCCTGAATGATGGCCACGGCAAAGTGGACACTCCTGATTCATATGGCATGGAATACGAAAACTTGGTGCTAGAAACTGCTGATGGCGAAAAACTACAGGGATTCTTGATGCTGCAAGATGAAAATGCGTCAAACTACAAAAACAAAACTGTGGTGATTCTATGCCCAAATGCTGGTAACATTGGCCACTCCTTACCCATCGCTAAACTATATTATGAGTCGTTTGGCTACAATGTTCTTATTTATTCATACAGAGGCTACGGCCACTCCAGTGGGCAATCCACTGAAAAGGGATTGAAAATTGATGCTGATACCGTCTTGGATTATATCTCCCAAAATCCACAGTTGAACAAGTCTGGTGTCGTGCTATATGGTCGTTCCTTGGGTGGTGCTGTTGCCATTTATATGGCTTCCAAAAACCGCCCCTTTATTGCTGGTGTCATTTTGGAAAACACATTCTTGAGCATGAGAAAGACAATCCCACACATCTTCCCATTGTTGAGGTCCTTCACAAAACTATGCCACCAGATATGGGACTCTGAGCATGACATACTACAGGTGAATGATGACTTGCCAATGCTATTCTTGAGTGCAGAGAAGGATGAAATTGTTCATCCAGAACACATGGCTAAACTTTATCAACTATCCCCATCTTTGGACAAGGACTATATCCTCTACGAAGGTTATCATCACAATGATACAGTGTTAGCTCCAGGCTATTGGGAAACTGTTCATCATTTCATTAAATCTAAAGTTGATCCTATAGAGGAGCTTTGATATCAACATCAATATCAATATCAATATCAATCAATCTATACAACCAGCTGGGCAGCAATCCATTTCTTCTTCAACTAACCATCTCTTGAAACACTTGAAATGTCCACTGTGCCCACACTTCAATCGAAACACATTCAACCCCTTCATTGGTTCATTACACAGAATACATTTTGAACGGTCACCACAGTTATCACAGTACCATGCACCGAATTCTACTTTAGTGTCCTTTAGATAATTCTGCTTTGTGCGTTCGTTAATAACCAAATTACCACAATTGGCGCAGAATCTTCTCACACTTGTGGAGTTCAAAGACAATTCCTTAAAATCTTCATACTTTGATGCTTCAATAATTTTGGCACAGGTGTTGAAAAATTGCATTCTTCTCAAAAGCTCAAGATAATGATGGATCCAGTCCTTCACCAATGAGTCTCTGAACAATTTATACTTTTCATTAAATAGCAAAAGTAATGTACAACACATTGTTAGATCACCTTGATTCGAACTAAACTCAATAGCCTTCTTGATCATCAGCTTTGGCGCATATGGTGGGATCAATGCTCCCCTTGATATATTTTCACGAACGTTTGTAGTACGCTGATCAGTGAGCTGTTTAGTCAATACAGACTTGTGGCTCTCTTGTTTAGTTAATCTTGCAAAATTTGGCGATTTGAGCATTGGCAACGAAATTGGAGGACGTACAGAGGAGGATGTATTGGAAAAAGAGGATGAAACTGAGTATGATGGTGATGCAGATTTACCTCCAAGAAAATCGCCATCGTGAGGTAGTATAGTTTCTAGTAGAGAGTTTCTTGGCTTTCTCTTACCAGTAGGTAATGGCTTGGTGTCAACACTATCCACAAATTCAATAACCTCATCAGCGTTTTCACTTTCTTTGGCGTTAGTCAATGTTGCATCTCGCGTAGCATCTTCCTCAACAACAACAGTCGCATTGCTCTTCCATCTCTGAAAATCTTCTTTTGTTACGGTTTTGCTTCGTTGGGCTTCTGGAGACGAGGCTTCTTCATCGCCTTCAACAATCTCACCAATTCCAGAAAACTTTTTTGGACCAGATGTAATGTTGAAACTCTCTCTGGAACCGTCTTTGGTGTACTCTCTCGAGTTGACAGAGTTAAATTCACTCAAATCACTTAGAGCCGGTGATCTACCATAGTTTGTCGAGTTTGAGGTGCTGTAATGATAATCACCATCATTCATACTTTCACTATCATTGCCAGTATCACACAGTTTTGGATAGTCTTCTTTTGCTGGTTCAAGATGGTACGTAATCTCTTGTTGTAGTTGCGATTCCCATACGAGACACTCCTTGATCACCAACCATGTTTGTGCATCTCGGTAGCACTGAACATCATTTGCAACCTTTGCATTGAAGACACAACTCTCTTGTAAATCTTTGCTGTTATCAATCACATATTTATCTGATAAATGTTTTAAAACATCAACAGATCTGGAAATAGGAAGAGTAACTGGTACAGCAAAAGTATTTGCTACAGCATCTGGATTCATGCCAGAGTGATAAGGACCATGGTTGTGCGCACTGTTGGAATGTGAATGGTTTCTCATCATTGGTGGTCGGAAACTTGAGGCTCTTGACATACCTGGCCTTGGACTGAGATCGTGGAACGAGGGTGAACTTTTCCCAGTACTTGCTGTTAATGGGTTCAATGAAGAGTGTTTGGTAATGTTGATAACACCAGATGATGGTGATGTGGAAAGATTGGACAAGTTTGGTACGGTGGTTGATAATTCATTGCCGATAACGTCCTTTTCATGCTCAATTTTCTCTTGGTTAACAAATATCAGATCGTTAGTGGCATTCCATGTTGTAGAACTTAGTGGCATGTTATCAACCATAAAGGGAAGCGTTGACAAGTCATCTCGTATAATAGAACGGTCTTTGGAGCAACTTAATAATGTCTTGTCATCTCTAAAGTTCAATCCAGTAATTTGGGCTGTATGTGTTTCAATAATATGCAAAGGAATATACTTTCTCTTCAATGAATAAATTTGTATGCTCAAATCATTAGTCAAAAAACTGGTGGCAATTTCAGCATTCAAAATGTTTGTAATACCATTTGAGTTTGGCTTAAAACACACTTTGTTAACAGGAGCAGATGTGTAAATGACATGTTCTGGAAGTTTTCTCTGATCATTGTTATTCATATTCCAAACCTGAATTTGTTTATCTCTACCACCACTAACAATGTAATCCAAGTCTGGATGCCAGTCTATGCTCAGACCTGGACCAGTGTGTGCATTGAATTTTCTTTCAAACTGTGTAGGATTTCTCAAATCCCATTTCTGGATAACA
>JAJLVY010000237.1:0-14534 GCA_030570475.1 Liangdongia dendrica
AGCTGTGGGTTATTTAAAAAAAAATAGTGAACAGCTGAAGTAGATTTTGAAGAAGGTTCGTTCTGTTTAGATCAAAATGGATGTGTGAGTCTTTATAGACGAACAGGTTCCTTTCTGTTTCTACTGTAAACCCCATCATTAGATCAACAACGGGTAACTTGTAATTCTTTCTTATTATTACATCAACGTATAATGCATCTGCAGTACAAATATCTGTAGATATTGATTACAGTCGAAATGCTAAAGAGGTTCACTAATAAGATTAAGATTGTGGAGGAGAATAAGGACTATATTGTGATAAACAAACCTCCTAAATTTGTGTGTCAAGGCTCCAAATACCACCGAGCCAATGAAGTGACGAGCTACTTGGTTGATCAGTATCCAGATCTTCGAACGGTTCATAGACTAGATAAGTCTGTTACTGGTGGTTTGTTACTAGCACAAACTAAGCAGGCTGCGATGATGTTTTCACGAAACTTGAAGCATGATGGTCAGAAGGGGTATTTATTCAAGAGACGATACGTTGCAATAGTTAATGCAGAGTCACCTCTAGTGGATGAAAATATCACACATTACATTGACGATTCCAAAACAAAGGGATTCATTAGAACTATGGAACATGATCCAGTGGAAGGGTCAAAGATTTCCTTGTCAAAATTCATTGCAACAGATGAATATTGTGAGAAAGGAAAGCGGTTACACCAATTGTACATATTAGAGCTGGTGACTGGTAGAAAGCACCAGATCAGAAAGCATTTAGCTGAAGCATTCAACAAGCCTGTTATTAATGATGAACAATACCTTGGTGGGCCTAAAATAGGGAGTAGTGCTCAGGTTGGATTGCATAGTGCTTTCATTCACACAAGAGTTGGGTTAAAGCAACGCCAACATACAATACCCGTTGTTTATGGTAAAAACACTATATGGGATGGGGTTGTAGATGAGCAAGGTCTGTTTAGTTCAAATATTCAAGACAAGCTCGCTAATTTCAATGATGAATTTGCAGGCACGGCAGAGTTGTTGAAGGAGTTACAAATTGTGAAATAAAATAATGCGTTGGATACTTCTATGTTGTGTTTTATTTAGTCTTCCTTTGCATCATCATTATCATTGTTCTCATAGTCGTCATTATCATTATCATCATTATCATTATCATCACCATCATCATCATTATCATTATCATCATCATCATCATCATCATCATGATTACCATCATTTGTACATAGTTCTGGGAATAAACTTTGCACAATCAAATCTAACAAATTGTAGATCAAATGCTCATTAATCCTCTTATTTTCAAATCCAGAAACAAATGAATCCAATATGGTGTCAACTTCTTGATTACTTGTTCCAACTAGTAGAGTTGACACGATTGACATTTTCTTGCAAACCTTGCGTAAATTCTGGATTGTTGTGTTTCTAATCTCTTTGTATTCTTCTTCATCTGGTTCAATTCTTGCTGGACCCATATCTTTATCTGTTGGGAATAGGTTGGTTCTTAATTTTTGAATGATTAATGCTATTGTTGATGGTTGTGATAACAATTGGACTATTGTGGAGTATAATAACTCTGACACTTTGTTGCTGATTCTATCTGTTTGTATAATGTACGTAGAAGCTTTGCATAATGCATAAAGAACAGGTCTTTTGATGTTGATGTTGAATAAATTGTTTAAGAATGGAAATATCTGGAATTTCGCAATGTGGTATTTTGGGTATTGAGCATTTGGTTTTATTGGTTCAGTTGTATCTGAAATGTCTTGTGATTTTGTTTGTGGTGATGGTGATGAAGTGTGTGATTTTTGTGTTGATTTATTTTCATTTTCTTCTTCTGTGTTTTCCTCTTGCTGCTCTTCATTTACAATGATTTCACAAACCAATGATATAATTTCCAACCAAGTGTATGGCTGGATCATTTTCTGTATGATATTCCGTAATAACAGATCGCTTAGCATCCCATTAACAAAAGTCTTGACCAAATTGGATTTCAGTTCCTCATGTGGTAGTAACTCCTCCATTACACACCCGCTTAGTATTTTGAGATAGTTTAAAGCATCGTCCTCATCCGGACCCAATGCCTTGTGAGGGCTGATGATATCAAAAGCCTTTCCAGGATCACTGACGGGTAGGAAAATCGTTCCCTGTTCCTTTTGTACAATTCTCAAGCTTGTCAAGTGTCTATTCAAGAGAAATGGCACATCATCCAACAACAACTCCACAACGTCCAGTTTTCGCATTCTCTGTTCAATTCCTCTCGATATGTGTGCCACTATGCTAATCAACTCTGATATGAACTCTTGGTCATCAGTAAGCGCATAGTACCACCCATGGATGAACTGTCTGAATAGTAAGCCAATAAGGACATATAACTCCACATCAACTTGGGAACTGCTGGTCAACGCCGGGAGTAGTTCCTGGTGGTTGTTGCAGTTGATAGTTGGGTAGAATATCTTGCGTATGAGGTGCTGGAGGTACTCTGGGGAGTCCTTTGGGTAGTTCTTTGTCTGCGTTGAGGATAGTGTTGTTGATGCTGAGGATTGGGTAGTGAGAATGCTGTTTGAGGAGGAGGATGAGTTTCTCAGGTTCAGCAGCTTGGAGACCCGCTTCCGCTTCTGTGATGTCTTGTCAACGTCAGACATGCTTGCTGGTGGTGTGGTCTGACTGCTTCAGTCTTGTGTTATGATGGGTGTATCCTGACGGTCTTGATGTTGATGTTGTGATGTGTTTCGTTTAGTTTAGTTTTTTTATAGAAAGCAAAACAACACTCTCTCGCTCAAGCAGTCAATCAAGACTCTCAAGAGACTACCAAACAGACTATCAAGATGGACAGAATCATAACGTCATTCGAGGACAACGACACATTTGGCTTCAACGAGATACGGTTAGACGAGCAAGTGAAGGCGCTGTGTGCCACCAACGAGCAGCTCAAACACACGATTGAGCTCTTTTGCTTTGGCACAGTGAACGACTACACAGCGAACAGAAAGCGCTATCTTGAGCTCAGCGAAAGGGCGGTCTTTAAACTAACACAGCTAAGCATTTTGAGTGAGGCGCTGAGGGCCAACCACTTTGAGTATTCCTATTTGACAAGGCTGTTTGGTGTCAATACTAAAACGTTGGAGAAGTTGCTTATTGAAAGCATTTATGATGGCATTTTGAAGGCTAAATTGTACAACCAAGAAGGGTATGTTGATGTGTACTCGTGTGCTGGCAGAGATGTTTTGCTGAGTGGTGAAGCGCCCATTGCTGAATTCCCATATGCCAGTTCAGTGGATGACTTGGTTGCTGGGCTGGAGAGATTTAGCCAGAAGGTTGATATTGGGCTGGAGTACATCCAATCGCTACAAGAGAACGTTAATAACCCAGGAGTTGTTGTTGTCGATGACGAACATAATATTAATAATAATACTAGTGTGATACAAGGAGCTGATGATAGTGGTAGTGATGCTCAACTGGTGCCTACACTGACATCAACAATGCCAGTTTTGACAGGCGATGTGCAGAGAGAACAGGGAACACCAAGCATCAAGCGCAAAAGAAAAATGTATAAGTAACTACAGTTTCTTTCCCTTTTGATATAGCGTGACGTTGGGGGTGTTGTATTGTTGATATATTTCAAATAAATAATGTGCAGTCTAATGGAATGAATAATGATGGTAATGATAATGATGTGTAAAAAATAAGACAATAAGAAGAAACAAAGAGATTTTTTTCTATCCAGAGAAACAAGCATTAAATTCTCAGGTTTTCTTAAGCTTCAACCTTCTTTTCATCCTTCTTAGCAGTCCACAACTTGGTCAACAAGCCAGTGATACCAATATCCTTTGATTCAATCAAGTAGATACCGTAAGCAGAAATAGCGGAGCCCAATGCCAATAGGTACATGGCGTAGTCGTGTTGCTTACCGTAAACTCTCTTTGGGATATAATCGATGATACAGGATTGGAAACCAATGTAGGAGTGCACCAATATTATAGAGCTAAAGACACCATCTAGAACTGGGGTAAAGGAGCCAGTGATAAAAGGCAAGACTGCTAGAGGGACTAGAGAAACAGCCATGGCTCTTTCAACGTCCCAGTGCAAGGAGCCGTGGGACTTGGAGGCGCTTGGTGGGATGTAGGCATCGTTGACGGTGCCAACAATGTAGCCTGGAGGTTGTGGGATTTGCTTCAAGAATGGGATATCAAACTTTCTGACTTGGGAAGTGTGGAACTGAGCCAGGCCTGGTGCAAATCTGGCTGATCTCTTTGCGACGGGGGTGAAGGCTCTCAACATCTCTTGGTATTGGCTGGCTGGCTGGCTGGTTTGTTTCTTTGTTTCTTTCTGAAAAGTTTTAAATAAATATACATTGAAACCAGTCAGTCATTCTTTATATTAGAATAGCCAGTTTGAGTGATTGGTTTCCCTCCAAATGTGATTGGCAGCCAGGCCGGAGACTCGGAGAGACGCTCGGAGAAAATTGGGACAGAAAAAGACGTCACGACTCCATCGTCGGACAACTTGTGGTTTTCTTTCTGGGGTCATCCGGGGTCTGCTGGTGACAGTGTGTGGGTTCGATTCTTCTGGGGTGTATTTATTTATTTATTTATTTATTTATTTATTTAATTTGTTTAATTTGTTTACGTAATCGTAGCGGTACTATATATTATTATATAATTATAATTATATGTTCAGCTGGCCTAGTAAAAACTCCAGCTCCTCCTCCTCTAGCCGTAGTCGCTCCTCAAGCTCTAGTACATACGGGTCTCGCTCCTCCTGCTCAACTAGCTCATCAATCGTACCCATATGAGCAACAGCCTCTCGACTCAACCTCTCCTTCTCTTCAACTAAAAACCTACTGTGCGACACCCTCTCCATCTCTTCGTACCCGCCTCTCTTCTCCAGTGCAATCCTAGCTCTTCTCTCCTGTCTCTTCTTCTCAAACGGTATATATTTACGCGTCCTCATTGTATACTTCTTGCCAGGCGATATATTGTCAAGCACTGCATTGCTAGTCCTCACACCACCACCAACAGCACCATCTTTGCTGGGAGATGACATTGGATGCACTAGTCTCTCATGGCGTTCTCTCATCCTGCTCTCAATTTTATCAAGCCCTCGTTGTGGTTTGCGTTGATGTGTCTCTTCTTCTCCATCTGACACATTGTGGTGGTTCCTTAATGGCGAGGAGGACAATGTCGTTGCTTCGAAAAAAGACATTGTATACTTGCACAATGTCTATATGCTGGTTTGGGGTTTTGTCAAGTATCAAATGTGAATAAAGATCAGAGTCGCAATGCTTTGGATTTTGATTTTATATCGTAAAATGCTGTTTTGCTTGCTGTATTTTTTGTTCGCGAATGCAGCCAAAAAAAAAAAAAAATTATTCCAATCAAACATCAAACATCAAACATCAAATAGAAACAACAGAAACAACAGAAACAACAGAAATGGCTACGCTAATAATACCAGGCGATGAAATAGAGCTCACAGCCAATGAAACTGTGATTGGCCCAGGCATCTACTCACAACCACTCACAAAATCAATAATACCAGTCTCTGCTGGTTTACTGAATCAAACAGACAAAGCCGTATACATAGAATCAAACAGCAAGAGATATATCCCATCAACAGGTGACTTTGTCGTGGGGACAGTCACTGGTGTCTTTGGTGAATCTTTCCGTGTCCAGTTGTCAGACTTTACCTTCCCAGTGTCACTATCTGCAATGGCCTTCCCAAACGCTTCAAGAAAAAACAGACCTAATCTAAAGACTGGTGATCTGGTTTACGCTAGAGTCAGCAGTGCTATTCCAGAAATCGATGTTGAGATCGAATGTATGGACCCAACCACAGGTAAGGATGGTGGGTTTGGTCCTTTGGAAGGCGGCTATGTTTTCAACGTTAGACTGGGCTTTGCTAGAGTATTGCTGTTCAACGTTGAACACCCACTATTAAACTCCCTAGTCAAAAAATGTGCATTTGAAATCGCTATTGGTGTTAATGGTAAAATATGGATCAAGACTGATGAGTTGAAGTACACTCTAGCATGCTCAAGAGTTATTGAAAAATGTCAGTACGTTCAAGAATCTGAGTTTAACAAAATCATTAATGACACTTTCAAAGAATTGGGTCTACTGTCTAATCAATAAATGTCCTGCATTCATCCATTATTTTCTTCTCATCTCTCTAATATGTATATAAAGTCATGATGTCTTTTTCATTAGCACCACGATTTAAAAATTGGTAGTCGTTGAAAACTGATCCCAAATTTGTAACATTGGACAAGTTTTGATAAATGTCCAAATTATCCTGTGCAACCGTTGGGCTATCTTGTAAGCTACCATAATCTTCACTCCCATCCTCCAACACATCAACGTAAATATCGGAGCAAACTTCTTCATATAAAGTTAAATCTTTCTCATCAACATCAATTGTCTTAACAAAAGCATACAGCTTGTCCTCAACTGATTTACCAATCTGGTCGCCTCTAATTGTGGACTGGTCATCATCATCATCATCACTGTCATCATCTTGGAAAAGCTCGATTGGTGTAACGGGGACAAACCCCAACCTTGATTTTTCTTGTTGAACTAAATCTTCCAATGTCCTCAAAGCATGTTTCAAGTGATAACTCTGATGGATGGAGATAGCCAACCCCAACTCTTCAAATGTAAATTCTTTATCATCATCAGCAAAATGTAACTTCTTTTGGATCCTCTTCTTTTCCAATTTTCTCAACTTGTGATTAATTGATGTTTGCTTTCTCGATTTAAACGGGGAAATCACAAAGGCTTCATCAATATTCTCTGTAGGTGCAATATAACGTAATGTCGAGTTCATATTGATCTCAAACAGTTTTTCAAAATAGGTCAACACCCTTGGAACATAATATTCATTCCAGTAATTATCAAAAAAGCCTTGGTATGGAGGAACCTTCACCGCGTACAATTGATCTTTTGGAACATCATAAATCTCACTAAACTTCAACAAATTTCTCTCTGTCCACCAATATCTATAACTTCTCTTCTCTCTTGTCAGGGTTGGAATATTATGTAAATAATAATCCGTGTTTAAATCCCACAACATTGGTTTGCCCTTTTCCCAAACATAATTACCCAAAAATAAATTTATAGCCTCCTGTCTTTGTGCATCAACAAACGAATTGCTGTAAAATCTCTTAATGCTCTCAATCATATCCCTGGAATGAGAAGACCACTGGTTGATCTTTCTATAAGTTTCCATCGTATTCACCAAATGAGAACCACCATATTGTAAAGCAATAGTATCACCGTGATCATGAAACATCTCGGTAAGAATGTTCACAACATCGGAATCATAATCAATGTAAACATCTTCAATAGCACCAAGTGCATGTAGTTGATACCCAAGAGCACGCTTCCCAATAACAAACTGTGCAGCATTAGTTCTATCCAAACAGTCAATACAGTTGGTTCGACAAATACCTTGTTGCAACTGTGTAGTGTCAAGTGTTTTACCATTATGGAAGAAACTTGTAGTTTGTACTGTTTGGTTGGCATAATTCTCCAAGTATTCAATGACGTCTTGGCCATCAGATTTAGATGCTCTGCTCATATCCCAACCTGTGTATCTCAACTTGTTCTCTTCAGGTAAAAACTTGTTCAAATAAGTAATACACTCTTCAAACTCCTTTAATAGTTTCGTTTCTCTTGGGTTTCTTTCCTTTTGTTTAATCAAATTCAAAACTAAAATTGGGGCATCATAACGTTTAAACAAGTCATCAAAATGCAACGCAGCAGAGCTGTAAAATGGATCAACAACATCAACAATAATTGGTGGTTTAGCCAACTTCAAATTTGTAACTTCTTGTGACCAATACAGTGGAATGGACCCTCTGTGCTGAACATATGAAGTATACCTTGGATTACTGTAAATCCCGTGTTCTGAATCATGGAAGCTTGTAGTTATCAAATCAGAAACAATCTGTTCTGTCTCAACTTCATTGGCCACATTCCCTTGGTTATTCACACCTCTTTTCAAGAATCTCGCACCAGCAAAATGATGGGATCTTCTAGCAATCATAGTGATGTAAATCTTTTTATCAAAAATGGAGACATTAGCCTGGTCTATAAATCCATGGATTATTGGCTGGAACCAATCAAAAGTACGTTCGCATGATTTCAAAATTGGTTGCAACAAAGAGTTATTCCATATGAATCTTTCGTTATACTTGTCATTGAACTTTTCTGTGGTTTCAAACCCATAAGCTCGTTGTTTTTCGCGAAGGAAATTCCTTTGTAAAGTGTTGGTGAGGTCATAAGTATAACTGAAATAAAATGTTTTGGACAAGTCTAAATTGGCAAATGTAACCAAAAATCTAGCTTCTTCGCTATATTTGTCTGGTTTTTTGTAGTTGTTGGACATGGGTATTAATTCAGTATCATCAATGTGATAAATGTAATGACCACCAAGAACAGCAACTGGTGAACGCTTTGTAACAACACATAAGTAGTAGCAGTCTGTGAATCTTATAAACCCCAATAAACCAAATCCAGTCAATTTCTTGGTCAAGCCTTCAACATTTGTTTCCTCTAGTCTAGACAAAATGTTCATAATTTCTTTTCTCGTGAAAAACACATTGTCTTCAACAATAGATAATTCCTCCTTTGGTGTGGTTAGATCTATTTCCAAAACTTTAAACATGGTTTCTCTTCCATTACTGCCCACAATGTAAATTCTGGTGCTGGTTTCGTAAATGGTGTATTTTTGAAGAATCAACTTTCTAGACTTTGAAGTATAATTGTCAATCAGAATCCCTTCTCTGGTAGCATCACCTATTTCTTCAATAGGATTCTCTTCAGCATCAGTCATATTTTCCCTTCTTTGACGTTTTTTTTTTTGTTTTCTTGTGGTTTTCTCGTTCCCATAGATTCAAGAAACGTCCTTGATGTTTGCTTTGTTTACCTTTTTTTCCCAACCTGCATGTCAAATTTTCAATGAGCCCTGGAAAACTATACAAAACCATAAAAAAGCAGTGTTCATAAAATAAAGATATATTCCCTTTGATTGTGTTTTGTGGTTCAGAAATGGTTAATACTACTACTGATCCTGTAAAGCTGCAGAAGAAGGCTGAAAAGGAAGCCAGAAAGAAGAACTTTGCAGACTTGACCATACAAGGTACAAATGACTACTCAATTGTGTCTAAAAGATCTGTTGAAATGCTATATTCACCATTGATAACACCAGATGTACCTCAATATTTCCAACACTTTGTTAAGAAAGCACCAAGAAGATCACCATGTATTAACAGGGGGTATTGGACAAGAATGGAGTCGATCAAAGACTCTACATACAAAATTATTCAAAATTCTTTGGATCTCAATAAAAAGGTTGTGCTTATCAACCTTGGTGCTGGTTATGACCCATTAGCTTTCCAATATTTAGACAAGCGTAACCCAGAGAATGCTAAACTTCATGGTAAGGTTTCCTTTATTGATGTTGACTATCCTGAATTGAATAAGATAAAAATCCAAATGATTAAGAATTCTCCAGAATTGATGGAGATCGTTGGTGAAGAACATACATCTGATTTCACAGGTGTGGATTTCAAGACTGAAAACTATACATCATTGTCTTGTAACTTGAAGAATATTGACTTATTCTTAAACCAATTGAAGTATCTTCAATTAGATAGCGAAGATGTCACAAAAATTTATATTGCAGAAGTTTCTATTGCTTACATGTTGCCAGAATTCGCAGATCCTGTGATTGCTGCAACTGCTGGTTTCCCAACTACTCATTTCTTGTTGTTAGAGCAAATATTACCTTGTGGTGAATTTCAGCCGTTTGGTAGAGCAATGATCCGTCATTTCTCCAAAATGAACTCACCTTTAAAATCTGTTACAACATATCCAACTATTCCTAAGCAAATTTCTAGATTCAATACAGCTGGATATACAAATGTTGAAGCTGTTGATTTGTTTGATTTCTGGAACTCTTTGCCTTTAGAACTACGTCAACAATTAGATGAAGTCGAAACATTTGATGAGTGGGAAGAATTTGTTTTGTTCGGTCAACATTACTTCATTTTACATGCTACAAATACAAACTTTCAGTTGTTTAAACAAAAGCAATTGTATACGCCAGAATCTGTGTCCACTGATGCTATGTTTAGAATTCAAGAAAGACAGCCTGAACTTGAAAGAAAGTTTCTTGCTGGTTGTTCAACAAATGACAGTATTATTCTACATGGTGGTGCATACAATAGTCGTCTAAGTTCTATACTGACCATATCATCTTTCCCAATAGACAATGTTAAGCTTCCAAGAATGACCCATTCATTCACACCCTTGAATAATGACAAGTTTTTATTGGTTGGTGGAAGAAACTCACCAGTTAAGCCATTTGATGAAGTTTGGCAATTAATTAAAGTTGAAGGTGGTATTTACAAATGGGAGCAAGTTCAATCTTTGTCTTCTCCGAGAATAAGGCATTCTGCGGTTTCTGTAGGTGATGGTGTTCTAGTATATGGTGGTAACTTCAAAGATGCTCCGTTCACATTATACACCAATAACAAATGGACTGATCTTTCAATAACAGGTAATATATCCTCAAAGGAATCTGCTGCGCTTGCATATAATGGCACTACTGGTGTCATTATTGGTGGTATGGATTCAAACAGTAACTTCACAAATACCCTACACACATTCACAATCAATGACAAAGATGAAATTGTTTCTGGATTACAATTCACACATCCACTGTTCAGTAGATATGGTGCTAAAGCTGAATTTATTTCTAAAGATGAACTTCTTTTGGTCGGTGGTGTTTCAGATTTACAATCTTTGGGTCAAGATACTACAATTGTGAAAGTTAACATCTCTACAAGAGCTGTTGACTCCATCAGAATATCAGATGAAGTGTGGCAAAACATTCCACTATTAGCAGGTTTTGAACTTGTGAAATACAATGGTTCTCTAGTTACTCTTGGTGGTGGTGCAGTTTGTTACTCTTTTGGTTCTGTTTGGAATGACACTTTGATAATTGGTAGTAATAGCTTAGAAATTCCTAGATTTCAGTTGATAGAATAAATTATTTTTTTATGTGTGGCATCTTATTAGACGACTAGGATTCGCCTATAGTTTTGTGTTTTTTCCTTAATTGCTGTGTGGACCAGTTCTTCGTAACTTGTTTAAACTGTTGTAGTGTGAGCTAGATTGATCATCTTCTCAACGGATGAACCGTTCTTGGATTATCTAAATAGCGTATACAAAAAAATAGGAACTCCCCATGGGGGGCTCGAACCCCCGACATTTCGGTTAACTTCGTTAAGAAATGCTTGATTCCCGTGTAGACTGTAAAAGCCGAACGCTCTACCAACTGAGCTAACAGGGACGAGTTCCTGCTTATAAATCCTTTTTCTATGCTTTATTAAATTTTAGTCACGTGATTAAACGGTAATTTGGTTATGGTGGTTATGGACATTTGTTCAATTAGAAATATATACAGAGATGATCAGCAGTGCCCCTGTATAAGATAAAGATGAACCGTTTTATAAAGAGGAATCAAGAGATTAATTCAAACTGATTTATGAATTATATGGTATGATGAATTAGAGAAAAAGCCACGGGCACACAATACAGAAAGAAATATACTTCGTTATAAAAAAAATTAAGGAATTCAATCATTTATTGATTTATTTACTTTCCTTTTCTCCTAGTATTATTTCATACTATTGGAACATTGATCTATATCTGGTGTTTATTACTTTATTCTTTCCTTTTCGTGGCTTTTGCTCACATCATCAATTCCAATTACTTAAAATGAGGTTCTGTGGTGATGTTTGACAGTGTGGCATTGTGCCTAGCTTGCATATATGAATCACCAAGATCCTGTGTGATGTATTTTAGAATTTGAGGTTGGCATATCTTTTATGATGAGTATTAAAGAAGAATTAAAGAAGACTGACTCACAATCAGTATCGTTTTCAGTGACTTCAAGTGGTGATGAGGATGGTGATGCAAAAATCTTGAATTCTCTAGGTTATTCGCAACAATTCAAGCGAGAATTTAGTCTATTGTCGTGTTTTTCTGTCTCGTTCTCTGTTATCGGTCTTCTTCCTTCGATCGCGTCTGTATTACTCTATGGTATTGGTTATATTGGCTTACCAGGTCTAAGCTGGGGATGGCTTATTGCAGCAACTGGTGTCATTTCTATTTCCCTGTCAATGGCAGAATTAGCTTCAAGTGCACCAACCAGCGGTGGACTCTACTACACTGCTTTCATTCTGTCTCCACCAGGATGGGGTCCTTTTTTCAGTTGGGTTACGGGTTGGAGTAACTGGTTTGGTCAAGTTACTTGGATGCCTTCAGTTGACTATGCATTATCAAACATGATCTATTCTCTTGTTGTCATTAACAATTCTGACTTTATCCCAAAACCTTGGCATGTGTACTTATTGTCGTTATTGTTGATGACAATTCACTCTATAATTGCATCTTTGCCAACAAAGCATTTGGCTTGGATTAATGGTTTCAGCACTTCCTTGAATATCATTGTCTATGTAATAGTTTTTATTACTCTGCTTGCAGCTAACAAAAGAACAGACCCCAAATGGAATTCAAATTACCAAGTTTGGAGTGAGTTTACAAACAATACTGATTGGCCAGCAGGTATTGCTCTTCTAATGAGTTTCCTCGCGTGTATCTGGTCCCAAGCTGGATTTGATGCTGCTTTTCATATTTCTGAAGAATGTTCTAATGCCCAAACTGCAGTTCCAAGATCTATTGTTTTAACGACTACTTTGGGAAGTTCACTTGGTTGGCTATTGATGCTTGTTATTGCCTATACTTTGGTTGACTTGGATGGAGTTCTAAATTCAGATATTGGATTGCCATTTGCAAGTTATACAAATCAGGTTGTTGGTATAAAAACATCTACTGCACTTTTATCGTTGACATCAATATGTTCCTTTTTTATGGCTGCATCTTGTGGTTTAACTGCAAGTCGTGTTTTCTTTGCATATGCTAGAGATGGCTGCTTCCCCTTTAGCAACTATTTTTCCCAGATCAACCCAGTTACAAAGACACCTGTAAGAGCGGTTTGGGCTAACTATTTTGTTGGGATCTTGCTGTTACTCTTAGCATTTAATACATATGCTATTAATGCGATTTTTTCATTAGGTGCAACAGCAGCTTATGTTGCCTTTATTATACCTGTTGTTTTGAGAGTCGTTTATGTCAGGGACAAGTTCAAAAAGGGACCTTGGAATTTAGGTAAATGGTACCCAGTTGTTGGTATGTATGCTATTTCATTCGTGTTGTTGATGATTCCGATATTGAGTTTCCCGCAAACAAGAGCTGCAAACTTGGATTCGACTAGCATGAACTGGACGTCTTTGGTGTACTTTGGTCCAATGACCCTTGTCCTGCTGTCCTATATTGTTTATGCTAGAAAATGGTTTCAAGGCCCAAAAATCAATAAAGATTTAATTGATATCAATCTACATACTGTTTAGTTTAATGAACTTTTATTCAAATGTTCTTGATACTATAAATCCACCTTGATGGATTCATTTAATCTCATTAAACATCTTTCAAAGTCTTTCAGGGATTCTAGTTCGAGGTCTCTGCTCCCTTTGTTCTTATGATGGTTTCCATCAATGTTTAGTACTAGCCAGCCGTTCTTCTTATTTTTGTTTGTATACCTTCTCTTGGATGCTTGTACGGCTAAAATGTTCTCCATCAGTGAATAAATCTTAGTTTCATCATTTTGAAAAGTCTTGTTTAGAAAATCGAGTGTGTTAACACCTCTTCGTAGTTCATCGTCAAATGATGTGTTCTGTTGTAGTATGAGCTGCATTCTATCATTATAGGGCACTGTGAATTTCTGTTTAACATATTTGGTGTATAAATAATCTAACCCAACTTTTGGCTTTGGAACAAATAATTTTAGCCTCATGAAGCGCCTATATAGCGCCAGTGACTTCTCTTTGGTTTGTAAGGTGTCGAAATTGGAAGGCAAATGTGTAGAACGAGTAACTATAGCCTTTGTGGATTCCACTGTAGTTTTAAACATGGTGAAACTAATGAAGCGTTTCTTCTTAGGAATACAATGAATGTTATTATTATAATTTTTTTCATTCATTTGCATCACCAACTTTAAAGTGTGCATCTTGAAGCCCGCGAATACGTTCTATAATTTCAACCCTTAAATACAAAACAAATTTCAGTTTAAGAACTATGAAAATTATAATTGATGGTTGAAAGTGTAATTCTTATATATTGGTTGAACATTACTTTAAACCATGTACTAGTTTGTTGAAACTCCAATTTTTTTTTATAATTAAGGTGATATTTTAAGCTGAACAAAAGACTTACAATTTTTGCACTAGTCATCAAAATAATTATTTATCTGTACCAATAATTCATTTCCTATTTTCTACCGTATAGGTGTTTTTCAATTGCTATCGTTCATGAGGGCTTTGCTCTTATAGCATAACTTGACTGTTTTATCTCAATCGACTTATTAGTCTGATTGACTTTAACTCAGTGATCCTTTAAAATCGAATTATACAA
>JAJLVY010000238.1:0-14431 GCA_030570475.1 Liangdongia dendrica
TTACAACAACAACAACAACAACAACAACAACAACAACAACAACAACAACAACCATTAATCACACAACCCAATGATTCACCAGATGAGAGCAACAACAAAAGACATTCGACTAGGGTGTTGCCTGAAGTGCTTGAGAAATACACTGAGAACGTCAAGAATGGGAATGTGAAGAGATCCACTCTAAGATCAAGTTCGAGAAACTTGTTGAACACCTATTTCCAGGAGTCTTCTTATAAAAAGCTGGTTATTCCAGACAGAATCAGACGTAAGATCCGTCATGATGTTGAATTACAAGGTCGTGATGATCCAGATGTGTTTGAAGAGGCGAAAGAATATGTTTATTTTGCCATGGAGCGTGAAAGTTTCCCATTGTTTTTGCAAAAAATGGCATTGCACAATTTGAACGATACATCATGTATGATTAGATTTGTACTGGGGCTATTTTTCATGTTTGTTGGGTTTTGGATGAGTTACATTTTCATCTTTATCAATTTAAAGCCAAAAGCCATTAGAGCTGTTATTGTTGCACCATTTCTGCTAGGTGTTTATTTCTTGATGACATTTTTGTACAGGCTGGATCCAATTATGGTATTTTTAGGTATTAGTGATAATCAAGAGCTATACCAAGCTCCAAACATGAGTACTGGGAATCCTACAAAGAAGCAATGGTTTGTGCGTAATTCGAAGGAGCCATTTGTGAAGAAGTTGTTGGAGAAAAGAGCATTTTGGGTTTTGTTGTTTACGTTAGTTATTACAGCTTGTTTTAGTGTGTTGTTTGGGTTGGTTCCAGGGCACAGAATCTAGTGTTGATTTAATTGATTAATTAACTAAGAGAGAAAGAGACATTAGTATATTATTTATTATATAAAGTATCATGAACGGAATCATGAAATATAAATGAGAGGACAAAAGTGTTTCAAGTAATAATTATTGTGTGTGTAATGTAGCCTTGTGTGTGTGTGTGTTTTCTTCTTCTTCCTTATTTATTTTATTTTATTTTATTCATTCATTGTAGTTTCATTTAATATTAATTGTCATTGAACACTTTCCCATAATTGTTTCTTCCATAGTTCCAAGTCATGGTGCAGTTTGACTAGTTTTTCCACTTCATCCCTTGATCCCTTTGAGGATAATGATGGACTTTTGGAGAGTTTCTTGTATAACGATTCATACTCTTTATAAGTCTTTTTGAATCTTTCTGCCAGCTGGTTTAAATATTCTTGTGATTGTTCTTGATGTGATTCATCACGTTTACGTTTTCTTGGTGAAGATTCAGGTGAGGATAATGAAGATGCAGATGATGATGATGAAGAAGTAGTAGTGGTAATCGAAGAAGAAGAAGAAGATGATGATGAAGATGCAGTGGTTTTATAATTATAATTATTATTTGTTGTATTATTTGATGGAGATGCAGTTGATTGATTGTTAGCTTTCAGTCTTGGTTTTGTAGTTACTGTTGTTGGAGTTTGTCTTTCTGGTGATACTGGAGTTTGTCTTTTCTCAATCTTTTCAACCTTCTCCAGCTGCTTTGAACCCAAAGTGGTGCTAGAATCACTAGTTACAGCAGATGATAGTCCAGTTGGAGTGCTTTCCTTTGAAGATGATTTCGAAGATGCCGATGAGACGGATGAAGATAAACTGTTTGCTCTTGGAGAATCGGTGTTTAATTGTGGTGTTGATATTGGAGTTGTAGCAGGTGGAGAAGGACTCTTTGCCTTTTTCTCCAGAGACAATCTTGCCGGATGGTTCTGAGCATATTTCAAATGGTTAAAGACGAGGACCGAGTTTTCTTTAATCTGTTTCAACTTCTCTGGTGAATATTTCCAGTTATTAACTTTCAACTCCTTGTATGACGAGTAATTCAAGACATAATATTTTTCACCCTGAGTAACATGAGCGCCATTTGGATATGTCTGGATTAGTTTTTGCAAACCAGGGTTATATTCCATTGAGATGGAGGTTAATATTGATTCGACATCACTGACTGGGAGCTTTGTTCTTTTTGACATTTGCTGAACGGTTATTGGCCCAAGAGCCAATAGATGTATCAGTCTTTTCGAAATGGCACTTATTTTAGCACCTGATGCAATTAGGGAACTTGCTGGTCTAGTTCTAGGATGTGGAGTGGATGCAGAAGCAGAAGCAGAAGTCAGTGCTGGTGCTGCTGTTGAAGATGCTGAAGAGGAAGCTGGTGATGCATTTGTCGGTGGTGTTGGTGATAGTGCAGTAGGAGCCACCACCACATGTGTTGATTGTCTTGTGGTTGTGTTATCAGACTTTGCCGTTGTGGTATTAATAGCAGTGCTCGTTGGAGCCGAAGAGACATTCAACTTTGAATCAATAACGCCCACATTCTTGAACGTTGAAGCCGAGAGTTGTTTGTAGATGTCCACTTTGGAGTACTCAGGCAGCCTGTTGAGCCTGACTGTTGTGTCGTTGATCTTCAGGTGGAATTGAGAGTTGATCATCACCACCTTGACCTTATCAGGGTACGAGGCTAGCAGTTTTTGCACGGTTGGCGAAAGCTTGAGGGTGAAAGCGACAGGCAAGTGCTGGGGAGTGCTTGGAAGCAGTCTCTCCACTGACATTTTGTGTACTGGCGAGTCTCTTTTCCGTGTCTTTTCCTTCTTGTGGAGTGTAAGTTAGTTGATATAGATAGCTAGTCAATTTTTTTTTTAGTATGAAGTTGAAAGGAAGGGCCTTGAAACAATGACTTTCTTTTGGAATCCGTGTGGTGTGGTAACTTGAAAGGCGAGAGCTGAGCTGTGGGGATGCGTAGCTAGTGGCTGGTGTAGTGGCTGCTGGGCGTGAGTGTGAGTGTGAGTGTGAGTGTGAGTGTGAGTGTGAGTGTGTGATGTGTCTGGCTGGGCAGTGTTCCCGTTTGGCTCTGCAAAGGCTTGACTTGATCCCACACGGTTTATTATACAACCCACTCCTTCTCTTTTTTTTAGTTTCACCCTGCGCAACGGGCATCCTATCACCCACCGCCAGCAAAAAAAAACACACACACACACAATTCCAGATGCTGATTAAAATCACCTTTAATTTCCTAATCAGGTAATAACAGACAATATGCAATGGAATGCGCTAAACATGTTATATTATGCATATATTATACAATCATACATGGAGATGCATAATATGATATCATCACGTGATGTCGTCACGTGACATGGTTATTTCACGTGATTATTTGGTTGGCCCAGCAGCGGTGCCCCAAGCAGCAACTCTGGAAAAAAACCTTAATTTTTTTTTTTTGGTTGTTGTTTGTTTTGAAATCCCAACGTCATCGTCAAACGATTGAGAATCCAAGGCAATTTAAATAGCAGTGTTCATCTGAGGAAAGCGCTGTATTTTGCTTTAGAAAAGGTTTAGAAAAGAAGGTTTTTTTTTGTAATTGACCAAGCGGGGGTTTCTGTGTGTTTTCTGTGTTTTTGTATCAACATCAACATCAACATCAACATCAAGAGCATCCAAATCAATTGATCTGGCATAAAGTATAACTATAATCATAACCATACACATACAAATCTATTACCAACATGCTTAAATGGGTTCAAGGCGGGTTGTCCGCCGTCACTGGCATTGCTGAGCCTGAGTACGGTCCAGAATACATCCACTCCATCACAGAAACAGTCAAGGACAAGCAGCCTTACTCAGAGTGCACGAAGGAGGACTTCCACTGGAAAGCTCCAAACTTCACCAATGTCGAGACACAGACTTTCTACTTTACCGACATTGAGCAGGGCTTGATTGGGTTTGCACAGGTTATCCACTCAAACGTTGTGGGGATCCACACCACTGCCCAATTCACCTTTAAGATTTACAACACCAAGACTGGCAAGCAGATTTGGACCTCTACCAAGCTAGAGGATTTCATCATCAAGGGTGAAAACTTTTACGCAAACAACTTGAAAATTGAGATGAGCGAGGATGGTTCCGAGTACCACATTGTCTCTAAAGTTAACGAGGAATCTCTCGTTGATTTGACCATCACAAAGATCGCTCCAGCAGCTAAAGTTGGTGTCGATGGTACTACGCTATACGGTGACGACATTGAGAACCCATGGGGGTCAATGAGACATGTCTTTTGGCCAAGAAACAAGGTTGTCGGTACCGTTAGTTGCAAAGTGCCAGAACACAACCAAGTTGATGATGAAACTCCAAAGGAAACTACAAAGGAAACTACAGAAGCCAAGGGAGAAGAGGAACAAGAACAAGAACAAGAACAGGAAGAACAAAAGACTGTTACACACGTGTTCAAGATTGACGGGTACTCTATGTTTGTGATGGCTCTACAAGGCATGAAACCACACCATGCAGCTGCGACATGGAACTTTTTGAACTTCCACTCCAAATCATACAGTGCACTAATCATGGAGTTCACCACTCCAAAGTCATATGCACAGACCAAGGTGAGTCTCGGTGTCGTTTCCAGCGACAAGGGCATACTAGCTGTCACTATTGACAACGAGTCAAACCACCTCAAGGCAAAGGTTGATGAGGTTGGCTGGCCACAGCCTGGTGCAATCGAGTTCAAGTTCCATGGTGTTGACGCCAAGGCTACTGATGAGCAGGTTGTACAAGGAACGGCTGACAAGTTTGAGGCTAGTGTTTCAGGGGACTTGACTCTGATTGAGCGTGTTGATGTCATGAGCGAAATCCCATCGTTTGTGAAGAACATTGTCAGTGGGGTTGCCGGTACAAAACCATACATTTACCAATTCTGGAACGATATGACTATAAAGGTTGCTGAGGATGAAGAAAAGTCTATTGGTTACGTTGAAACTACTTTTATTACAGAATTATGATTTTTCTTGTTCTCTTATTTTTCTTCCTCCACTGTTTTTATTCGTTTTGTTTGCATCATGAAACCATATAATTATGTTCATCAAATATTGTTGCCTTTTATTATATCATCTTTTGGTCCTTATCTTTTTTTTTTCTTTTATATTTTGATTTGTCCTCCCCCCTTTTTACTAGTACTAATGCCATAATTAATATAATATACTAATAGTTTCCTTTTATTATATATCATGTGTATTGTAATTATTAGATTTCTGCATATTAATATTGATGTTAATTAATCTCAGCAGAAGAAGAAGAAGAAGAAGAAGAAGAAGAAGAAGAGGAAGAAGAGGTGTGATGCAGCAGTTTATATAGTTCATATGTTGTATTTTTGTAGGATGTTGTAGCAAGCTCTTTCAAATGCAAACAGCCATCTTTGGTAGAATGGCTTGTTCTTGAGGTCCAGTTCAACATCGTCTTCAATTGGATCAAGACCCTGGGTCTTGTTTAGTTTAACAAGCTTTTGATAAAAGCTCAATAGACACATGTTGAAGTACACTCTGGCAACATCAATAGCAAGCGTGGACAAGATTATCCAGCCATGCTCATACGTCTGGGAAGCACTCTTGGAGTAGTCCTGGCCAGGAACCTCGACACTAGTCACGTCCTCGTTGGTGAACCACTCGAGGACAAAGTAGAGGATGAAGGCAAACGTCAGCACAGTGTCAACCGTGTACAGAATCAGGATGGCTGCGTGCTCCAACACCTTCGGCTTGGAAATGTCAACGAGCCCGATGGAATAGAGTGGGATTATGAGGATCGAAGTGATGTAGAGCAGCCACTGCATCAGGTCCAATGGGTGTCCCGTGAAGATGGAGAGCAGGCCGTAGAGCCCTGAGCATTTGTTGAGGATGGCTAGTGAGAGGATCACCTCGACACCAATGTAGAGTGGGAGACCCAGGAATGTCTGTGGCAGTCTCATGCTGGCGTTGCTGTTTGTTTCTGCTCTGGCTGGTGTGTCTCTTTTTGAACAACTGGTTTTGTTCTTTAAGAGTGTTGATGTTGATGTTGAACTTTTTTTAAATTAATTTTCACTAAAAGCAAAACAAACAAAAAATGCTCGAAAAGGCAGCGATGAGAAGGGAGGGGGATAGAGGGAAATCGAGACTGGTGTAGTGGGTGTATGTTGCTTATGGCGGTGTATATTTTTTTATATGGAAAATTCTGCATCTTGTCGTCTTTTCCCTGTCTTTTTTGGACACAATCTGATACAATACTGTAAGAATAATACATTGACAAGTAGAAGCACCAAGGATAACATAACCAGTCGAGTTGTCAGTGGGTTACTTGACCGAAACAAATGGATACTATTCTACCACTTCACAGAAAGGCTCCCTTGACAGGTGACCAATCAACGACCAATCAACCAGTCAATTGATCAATCAAATCACCCAAATGGATTGATACCAAACTAAATCAACACGCAGCTGCCAGAGACACCTTACGTTGTTCCGTAGACCAAAGAAGGAATATTAGTCTCTGCTTTCCCACATTGCAGGTCTTTTTTTTCCCACAACTTTCTTGATGTGGTTAAAGAACCGGCTTAGATGTTCACATTTTGCTGATGTCAAACAAAACCTACATGTAGCCATTCGCTACACAGCATGTTAGGCAGTGCTAAAACACCTATCGCAAACCATTCGGTCGTAGAAATGATCATTCTCCATCACAATAAATCCTCCCTTTTACCCTTCATGGAAAGCAGTTTTGGAGCACTACTGCAAGGTGTTGAAGATGGAATGGCTCTGCAGCGATTTTGAGGTCCCAACCTCCCCAACAAGCCAAAAATGGTCGTCAGGCGTACACGTCCAAAGGTGGCACTGTTACACACTTGGGGACACAACCACTTAGGCTACCTCCTCTAGTCAGCCTCACATTCCCTCGCTAAATCAAAGAAACTCCGTTTGACAGCCCAACTGTGGTTAACGGGTAAACTGTGAAGAACTAATATCTACTATCTGGAAGTCATAATCCAAGGAAGGCTTACCTCAATTCATGCCTATACATCCATATGTATATATTATATATAGATGGATGATGACCCACCTCCAGCTTTGAGTCCTTTGAGACAGATGAGATACAACCACTGAATATGTCAACCATCCTAACAAAGTTGAAGCTTCACAACAAGAAGGATGTCTATGAAGGATATAGCCACGAGGATGAAGATGCTCAAGTGCTGAAAGACTACTCTGCCTGGTACTGGAGGTTTATCCCTCACTACAGATACATCGAGGACAATGAGGAGGACTTGATCAAGGAACAAGAGGAAGAGGAGGAGCAGGAGTACGAGTACAGAGACGAGGCAAACAGACACTGGTGGAGCTTCTTCAACGAGTACGAATACCGTTTCCCGAAAAAGGTGCTCGAGAAGAAGAAGTGGTACAGATGGTTCGACAAGGATACATCTCCTGCCGAAAAGGCATTGGTGTGCAAGCTCGACCTCATCATCGTCACCTTCACCATCATCTCGTACTGGGCCAAGTACGTGGACACTGCAAACCTGTCCAACGCCTACGTCTCAGGTCTCAAGGAGGATATCAACATGGTGGGCGACGACTACTCAAACACAGTCGCTTTGTACAATGCTGGATCTGTCATCTTCCAGGTGATCTACATGTACTTGTTCCCAAGAGTCCCACTGCACTACATGTTCTGCATCGGTGATGTCTGCTGGAGTGCCATCACTATCGCAATGTCTGCTTCCCAAAAGACTGCACATTTGCAAGTGTGCCGCTTCTTTGTGGGTGCTTTTGAAGCTGGTTACTTTGTCATGATTCATTTCCTGCTTGGTTCCTGGTACAAGCCTGACGAGATTGGTCGCAGAGGTGGATTGTTCTACACAGGCCAAATGCTGGGGTACATCACCTCTGGGTTATTACAAAGTGCTATTTACAGCTCTTTGAACGGCAGAAATGGCATTGCTGGCTGGAGATGGATGTTCATCATTGACGGGTTAATCACCATCCCAATCGGGATCTTTGCATTATATATGGTTCCTGGAACTCCATACAGCTGCTACTCTTTATTCTTGACTGACGATGAGATCAGGCTTGCAAGACAAAGACTGAGAAAAGCAAAGATCGTCGCACCATCAGAAAAGACTCCAAACTTTTTGGACAAGGAACGTTGGCTCAGAATCCTAGGTGACTGGAGAATCTATGTCTTGTCAATCTTGGATTGTCTCTTCTGGAACAGTGGTACCGCAAGTGGTAACGGGTACGCCATCTGGCTAAAATCTCTAAAGAGATACACCGTTCCACAAATCAACAAAAAAACTACAATCCCACCAGCAATTGGTGTCGGCACCATCATCGCTGTCTGTTTCTCAGCAGACTTTCTAAGATCAAGATCTTTTGCAATCTTCTGGTCCTGTGCAGTGAACTTGACAAGTGCAGTCATCCTTGCCATCTGGAACGTCCCGGAACCTGCCAAATGGTTCGCCTTCTTCTTTACTTATCAGAGTGTCTGTATATCCTCAGTCCTATATGGCTGGGTCAATGATATCGTGAGATGGGACCCGCAAGAGAGAGCCATTGTCCTATGTTGGATCAACATCTTTTCCAACCAGAGTACAGCATGGGTTGGGAGACTGACATACCCAACATCACACGGGCCAAAGTTCCATAGAGGGTACACCTACAGTTCTATCATTATTGGACTGCTGATGATCTGGGTCTGGGTGGCATTGTGGTTCTACAAGAGACAGGAACGGAAGAATGCAAAATTGAATGGGATCATTCTATACAACTCTAAAAAGGGAGATGTCCCACCAGAACTAAACAATGAGGGCAAACTACCACTCCATGAAATTGGCGATGATGGTCTACACAAAAATGGTGCTGTGCATGTTGACACCTCTTCCATTGGCTCTGACAATGGCAGCGCTGGAGACATCGAAATCCACGACAAGGCTAATTATGTGACTAGAGTTGTCGAGAAGCAGTAGTTTACTCCTAAATGGAGTTTCTAAGTATTATACAGGTTGTTTTATTGAGAGTTGTAGTTATTGTAATTGAGTGTGTCATGCTCAAAAGTAATCTATCTGCAAGGTTGTTTACGATTCCAACATCAACCACACCAACCGCTCCTCAAACCATCCCAAACTGAACAGCACCACAAAGAACTCGTACCAGTTAACGAAACTATACCACAAGACACTTATCTACATTCCATTCCGAAGAAGTATGCTGCTTTCATTTCTATTGATACCGGTGCTCGTGCTCATCATCATCGTTTCAACTGTGCTTACTATACTCCCTAAAAGCACAATCTCCCAATTGACAACAGCACTATTCACACAGACTACCGCGGGATTCACAAAGAAACCATTCCCACAGGATGCTTCTGAAGAATTCAATGTACTGAGACACTTGGGTGGTCATGGCCCATATGTTTCAAGAAGAGGGCATGGTATAAGTCTCGTTACACCCCCACAATGCAAGGTGACTCAAGCACATTTAATGATGAGACATGGTGAGAGATACCCAACTATTAACTCTGGAAAAATCCAAGTTGAGTTATTCAACAGGTTGAAGAGTGCCCCTGTTTCGGATTATAGAGGGCCTTTGGCATTTGTTCAGGATTATGAATACTTTGTCAAAGATGATTCTAAATTTGAAGCTGAGTCCAACAGCGGACCTTATTCTGGATTAGCAAATGCATATAGGTTTGGGGCAGAGTTTAGAAATACATATAGAGAACTATGGAATGAAAATAGTGTCCATCCAGTGTTTGCCGGTGGCCAGAAAAGGGTCGTTGACACAGCAAGAGCCTTTGCACAAGGCTTCTTTGGTGTTGAATATTCCACAAAGGCTTCTATTCAGTCCTTACCAGAAACTGGAGACCAAGGTGCAAACTCTTTAACAACAGCACTCGGGTGCAAAGACTTTGACGAACATGCTTATGATTACAGAATCAACTCTTTCCCAATCTTAAAGCATTTAGAAGCTACAGCAAACAGATTGAATATCGAATCGCCTGGATTTAACTTGAACTCTTCAGATGTTTTCACGATGATGGTTATGTGTGGGTATGAGTTAAATGTCATGGGTGATTCTCCATTTTGTCACATCTTTTCACAACATGACTGGATAAATTTTGGATATCACAGAGACCTGACCTACTGGTATGGTTCAGGACAGATTAATAATATTGCGGTTGCTGCTGGTTCAGTATATGTGAACAATACGCTCACACTGATGAAGCAAGGCTCTGATTACCCATACAATTTGACAATGTCATTTACTCACGATACTGATATAATGAGATATGTTGCTGCTCTTGGGTTGTTCCCAGATGAACTACCAACGGATCATCTACATTTTAATGCTTTGTTCAAGTCTTCTGATGTCTTACCAATGGGCTGCAGATTGACTGTGGAGAGATTGGACTGCGAAGGTGGGCTTTATGTAAGATTGATCATTAATGATGCAGTTGTTACTATTCCAGAATGTCAGAGTGGCCCAGGATTTTCTTGCCCCTTGGATGATTTTGAGCAACAGTATAGAAAGGTTTTGGGCAATCAGACGTATTCCTCAGCTTGTGGTGTTGGTGATGATATTCCGGCTTATGCTTCCTTTTATTGGAACCATACTCTCTCCTTTGATGATAATTGAGACAATGGATGGGAAATCAATGGTAAAACAAGTTAATATTTGGGTTGTATATATAAACAAATTCATATCTGAACATCAGGCTTCACTGTTTGTTAGATACCAGCTTTAAATCCCCGCGAACGAGTAGTAGAAATATTCTTCTGATATGACATATTACAAGATCCTTTAAATCCATCATATAAATACATAGAAAACAGTAGATAACATACAGACGAACAATTAAGCACTCCCATCCAATTAATATCGTGTTTCCTCCAATTTTCATAAAGTTATAAACCTTTTTAAATTTTAGCTCATCGCATAAAAATTTTCCAGACATAATCCATAACCGTCATCATAACAAAAATACACAACCAACGATGGAACAAATAACAGAAAAGACTGAGAAGATTTTGTTATCAGACTCTGATTCTGATTCAGACTTCTCGGATTCAGAAACTACAACTCAACCAAGCCACAAGACCACAGACAAGGCACAAATTCTAACAAAGTTTGCTGATAAGATCAAGACTGATGAGTTCTTATTCAAAAATAAATCATTAAACAAAGACAAAGCAGACAGAGCGACCGTTGAAAATGTTTTAGATCCAAGAACTATTGGTTTCATTGTCAAGTTGATTAAGAAGGGTACTATCACAAAGATTAATGGTTGTATTTCCACAGGTAAAGAAGCAAACGTTTACCATGCTACAAATGAAGAAAGTGGTAAAGAATACGCAGTGAAAGTCTATAAGACATCCATTCTAGTTTTCAAAGATAGAGAACGTTATGTTGATGGTGAATATCGTTTTAGAAACTCGAGATCCCAGCACAATCCAAGAAAGATGATCAAGATTTGGGCAGAAAAGGAATTTAGAAATTTGAAAAGATTGCACACAACTGGTATGAAGGCACCAGAACCTATTGACTTGAAGTCACACGTCTTAGTCATGGACTTCTTGTCCAATGGTGATGGCTTCCCATCACCAAAATTGAGAGATTACCCATTTGAAAGTTTGGAAGAGGTTATTAGATTCTACCACGAAATGATTTACGATATCAGATTTATGTACCAAGACTGTCGTTTAGTTCATGCTGATTTGTCAGAGTATAATTCGATTGTTCATAATGGTGAATTGTACATCTTTGATGTTTCACAATCTGTTGAACCAGAACATCCAATGTCTTTAGATTTCTTGAGAATGGACATCAAGAATATAAATGATTTCTTCAAGAAGAAGGGTGTCCAAATTGTCCCAGAGAGATTAATATTTAAGTTTGTTATTGATGAGTTCAAGACTTTGGGTCTGGAAAGAAACGACCATGACTCTTTGATTGAATACATTGAAAAACTACCAGTCAAGACTAGCAACGAAGAAGACGAGGAAGATCAAATCTTTAGAAACTTACATTTGATGAGATCTCTACATAATTTGGAAGAGCGTGATTTTGAAAAGTTTAAGAGAGGTGATGTTGATACATTGAAGGATTTAGTTGATAAGAATGAAATTACAAAGGAAGATGAGGACGATGAAGAGAATAGCGATGAAGAAGGATCAGATAGCAATTCTGATGAATATGATTCTGACGACTCAGATGAAGATGGAGAGGATGAAGATGAGGAGGGTGAATCCAAGCCTCGTAAGAAATGGGTGGAAAGACCAACAGTCTTGAAGGGTAAGAAGCATGAAGACAAGGATGAAAAGAAGCAAAGAAAACTAAAAGCAAAGGAAGAAGCAAAAGAAAAGCGTAAAACAAAGATGAAGAAACACATCAAGAAGAAACTTGTGAATAAGAGCAAATCTAAATAACACATTCATTAAAGCAAAACACAAAAATTATATATTATTTCTCTCGTAGCGTTAATAATCATGCACACATATATATCAATCATAAAGCTATCATGCCATCTTCCTTCACTAGATAGAACCACCACTTTGGTTTTGGCCAACAAGCCCAGCCATTTCCAACAACGCTCTGTCTTCACCCAGACTTTTGAGATCGATTTGTTGTCGTCTTTTGGCTTCTTGTTGTTCCCATTCCCATTGTTTGTTTTGTTCATCCAACTCCTTTTGGCCACCACATCCCCAAACTTCAACGTCTTTAACAAGAAAACGGTCCTCGTATTCCAGATTTAAATCTTCAGGATTTGTAGATTTGAATTCACCACCGAGACCTAAATGTCTAAATACACAGAATTCCAAAGTTGAATCAATAGTCAATGAAACATTACCTGGTGCATACTTCTTTGTTGTATTTTTAATAGTTGGCTGGACACTACCAACACCAATACCACCACCAACTGTATTGAAATAGATGTAATTTTTTGCACTGATTGAACTCTTGAAAATCTTTTGTTGAGGAGAAATTTGAAATATCATAGTCTTGTTATTACCAAATGAGTTTTTGTTTGTTATTTTCCATGGCTCTGGAATGTAAACAGCATACACAAGTTTTTCATGTTCAGATTGGAATGAACTTAACGGTTTCTTCAATTTAGGAAACTGAGTTTCAAAAGACTTGTAACGCACATTCTTACTATCATCCCCAATTCTTGATCCAGAAATCAACATAATGGTGGGAGCATTCCACTTAAACACCTTTGATTCGAATGATCTCATTGAATAACCAGAATCAGCACCAACATATAGCTTACGAATTTTGGAATACATCAAGTCCTTTCCCAAAAATGAAGACATTTGGGCCAAAGTAGCGTCAGACATTAGCCTGGAAGATGCAGTGCTTTGTTGCTGTTGAGATTGTACTTCATGTGATTCTTCCTTTGACGTCAATGTTGAATCAAATAATAAATGCTCTAAAACTTGAGATAAGGGTTGTAACAAATATGGAGCAACGTCAAGCAATGTGAATTCAAATTGTGTCAAAGAAACAGTCTTAGCATGCAGATTATGGCTATTAATGTCTGGGTTCATGTTCCGCACAATATTCAAGGCATTGTTTTTGAAACCATTGAACTCGTCAGCAGATTCGCCAAAGTATACTTTTAGAGATTGCTGTGGTTGTAGTCTAGTGACCAACAGCAGGAAAGTGATTAACTCCAAGGTATCAGCACCACTTAAAAACAGAGAGTTGATATCAATATTATCAAAATTGGTAACTAGTTCAGATTCTCCCCATTGAACACTGCCACCTTGGACTATAACCTTGTGTACTTCTTGTTCAGCTTCAGTATCAACAGACTCCTTGCTGATCTTCAAACATTCTCTTGCAAAGGAGATGAAAATTAGTTTAATATAGTCGTATTGTTTTCCCAATAGTTCAAAGCAGCGTTCTTTATTGTACAAGGTGATAGCCTTCACTATGCCATAATATGTCAAACGTTGGATGTTGTGATTAATCAGGGGGAAATTTGCCATTGTTGATAATGAGACATAAAGTAAATGCCCAAAACGGGTCAATTCCTTTGGAATGTCAAGTAACTCATACAGCTCATCTTCGCTGATGACCTCGTTTTTGTCCTTATCTCTCTTCTTGAAGTTGTTTTCGATAGATAGAAGCTCAATTGGTTGGAATACTTTACCACACGATTTGGCAAACAGCTTGGAAAGGGTAAGAGCATCCAGCTCTTTCGCACTCCCACCGGAAGCACTAGGCTGACTCACTGACTGACCCATTTGATATCGTTCACGTTCAAGTGTCTATTAAGATATAATACACGCCTCTTGTTTGTCCCTTTGGATCCCGTGTTGATGTCAAAGTGTTGTTGCACAGCTCATCTCATCCGGGGATTTTTGAAACGGGGCAACACCAAAAAAATTTTATTTTGATGCGAAATTTTAGCAGATGCGAAGACACCTTTTTAGAACTGTTCAGATTGAGATTGACGATGGCTAAGGGCAATAAGAAGGGCAGGGCCACTCAGACGAGGGAGGCTATCACCACCGATGAAAGATTTTCTGGTGTGCACAATGATCCGCGTTTCAATTTGCCAAAGAGAAACGACTTTAAAGTTGAGATTGATGATA
>JAJLVY010000239.1:0-14356 GCA_030570475.1 Liangdongia dendrica
CAATCTTTGATGGATCTGGGACGGCTCCAGTGATTGGAATGGCATCTTGTGGAGAGTTACCCCAGGTGATTGTTGGGACGATATCGGAAGCCTTGATTGTGATGTCGTAATCAAAGTGTGCACCTGGGTCAGTGTGTAGAGTCTTCCAGTATGCGACAGCCTTTTCCCACTCAGCACCACTTGGGGCCAAAGGACGGCCCTTGATGTAGTCAAAGGTGATCTGATCTGGCTTGATCATACCAGCACGAGCACCAGCCTCGATAGCCATGTTACAGATGGACATTCTAGCCTCCATACTCAAGTTTTCAATAGCCTTACCTGCGAATTCAATGACAGAACCAGTACCACCAGCAGTACCAATAACACCAATAACGTGTAGCACCAAATCCTTGGATGTGATTCCTGGGTTCAAGTCACCATCTAGGAAGATTCTCATGTTCTTAGACTTGGCCTGGATAATGGTTTGGGTGGCTAGGACGTGTTCGACTTCAGAGGTACCAATACCAAAGGCCAATGCACCAAAAGCACCGTGGGTAGATGTGTGGGAGTCACCACAAACAACAGTAGTACCTGGCAAAGTGAACCCTTGTTCAGGCCCAATGATGTGGACGATACCCTGTCTGTCGTCTGTCATACCAAAGAAGGTGACACCAAAGTCTTTAACGTTTTTCTCTAGGGTTTCAACTTGTAGTCTAGAGTCCTGTTGCTTGATGAAGGAGGCTGTAGAAACAAACTCTGCTCTGGACTCTGTTGGGATGTTGTGGTCAACGGTAGCCAGTGTACAGTCGGTTCTTCTGACTGGTCTGCCAGCGTTCTTCAAACCTTCAAAGGCCTGTGGGGAGGTGACTTCATGGACCAAGTGTCTGTCGATGTATAGCAAGTAGGAGCCAGATTCGTCCTTGTGCACGATGTGGTCTTCAAAGACCTTGTCGTATAGTGTCTTAGGTTGAGCAGCAGTCATTTGTTGTATTGTTGTTGTTCAATTCAGTGTCAATAGGAGTTGGAGGGAGGAAGAGATTGGTTTATAATGAATCACCACTTTTGCCCATCGAGTCAGAAAAGTATACTGAGAAATTCTTCGTCTCCGCTTTCCGGGCCTTCACCGGTGTGGCCGTTCATCGGAGCTGTTCAGCCAATCAGGAGCCGGGCTTTCGTAAGGAATGGGAGAAAGACAGGAATTAGGAGGTTGAACTTGTTGTAAAGTGGATATAATTGTTAGTTTTGGTGATGTAAAGTGAATAAGTGCTTGCAATGTAGTTTAGGGGATCTTTCCGGCTCTTTTTACATGTCTTGTTCATGTTTTATTGTTAAAGCGTTACCGGCCATAACAAAAATCATTCAGCTGCCACAATACGCTTCAAACCACATCAGATAATGCCTAGATACGCATCAATGACTATCAAGTGACTTGCTACGGTTGTAATATTTGCATTGGATATTCGTATTATCGTATTAGTATGATATCAGTATGATATTAGTATGATATTAGTATGATATTAGTATGATATTAGTATGATATTAGTATGGTAAAGTAAATGTTTTAGCCCTGTTGTTCCTGAGTCTGTATCTTAAAGACCCCATTCTTTTCAATTTTGTCAAACAAATCGTTAATCTTATCGAGCTCCTTCTCCTTCTCCTCCTCCGTCATGTCGTCAATGGACTTGTCTTCAGTGACTGTAGTGTTCACGCTGGCTGCAATGTTTGTAATGTTTGACAGCTCGGTAATCTTCTCGTGTGCTGCTGCACTATTCTCATCGTCAATCTTTCCCTGCAATTCACAAAGCACTATAGGCAAGTTTGGATCAATAGACCCTAGAGACTTGAGGTGCTCTATATCGAGATTTTGTTTAACATAGGATGCAACGCTCTGTACATCGCGGCCAGAAATATGTGACTCTTCCGCAGAGTCGATGCTTATCAGCAAACTGAGCACAAGCAAGTTCGACGTTGGTATAATTTGGTTGGCATCTTGTGGTTGCAGCTTGTTGAGAAACCTCACTTCGTTGATTGCAAATGTCATCTTGTTTAGCATGTAATTTCTCGATATTTCTGGCGAGATTGAAACCAAAACGTTGCCAAAGTGGTGGAGCATCTCGTCATACTCTTTGTGTGTGAGAGATCTTTCAACCGAGCCGTACAACAGATTAAACTTGTTGCAACTCAAGACGTAAGCGGAATCCAATCCTGTTGTATCCTCTTGCTGGTGGATGTACGAATACATAATCTTCAGAATCTCAATGATAACCTTGTTCAATGACTGGGTAGACAAATCGCAGAGAGCCACAAAATTGAGCAGTTTTCCCGTAATTTGGGGCATTGAGTCCTTCAGCTTCGGTAGCAGTTGTTTGTTGTATGTAAGGAGGAAGTATAGTCTGAATATAGGGAGGTATGACTGGTACTGGCTCTCTGTGTAAATCTCTCGCTCGCCAACCGAGTTTAGCAATGCAACGAGTGTAGGGAGCATGGCATCGTAATTGACAGAGACAACAGGATCTTGTGATTTCATTTCTGATTGTGGTTCTGTTCCATCTCTTAGATTGTCATTAATAAAGAGGATATTGCACAGGAGTGACGTTATTATGAGTTTTTCTTGTAAATCTTGCAATTGGGTAAACACCAAGATAATCTTGTTGAGGGTGGGTTTGTCGACATTATTGAGGAACTGCACGTTTTTTGATGCTGTCTTGAGATTTTTCAGGGAGTCTTGCTTTGTTTCCGAGTCCTGTGAGTGTATAGCCTCGATGAGCTGGTCAACCAAAGGCATGGTTTCTATTCTGTTCTTTTGGTGGTGATCGTAGCAATCTTTAAAATTTCCCAAAAAATGAGCCTTTCGAAATAAATATAATAATAATAAATACAAGTCTGTGTTGTGTGCTATGTTATGCCCTTTTTGGTTTTCTTCTCTCTGTATCGGTGTTGTTAGTCCCTCCCTATGTTAGGCGTGTAAGACAAGCAGAGAATCAGGAAAGATTTCAATTAATGTTTACTTTGGCTTTTTGAACTTTTTATTTTTCTCAGGAGATTCTAGGCATGGCGGAGACCTGTTATGGTCTGGCTAAGCGCTGGCCAGAACAGTGAGACCTTTATCGTGCATAATAGTCTCAATCAGGCTACTGATTAATGCGCCTAGTAGCATTTGTAGTGCATATACGGGACTGAGGCTGTAAATATTGGTCTCAAATGAGTCTTGGTTATCTCTGGCTGCATAAGCGAGTATAGATATGTAAAAAGATTCATTGTTAATATTGGTATAGTGATTACTTTACAGAGTACTGGTGTCTATAAATATTAACCAACTGTATATTAGAATAACAATACCAAGAATAAGAATACTAACGACCACAGACCTTTAGTTCAACATATCTGGCGAATGGGTAGATGGCACCACTGATACCCATGGACAACCACATTGCAATATCACCACCAAACTCGCCTAGCTTCTTTGCAATTGCACCAATGTAGTACACCTGTGCCATACCGACAACAACACCTGAAACACCACAGCCAAATGCAAAGATTGCAGCATAACCGTGTGTCAAGACACCGTAGCTGTTCCATGCGTTCCAGTTGTAGTTCTGTCTCTTGCCTCTCAGTGAAACAGGGATCAGTTTCTCGGCGAGAGATAAGGACATTCCTGTGTTACTGTTATTGTTGTTGTTGTTGTTTTTCTCTTCATCTGATGCATCGTCTCTTGGAAATTCCTTGGTGTATAGGTTCAAAAAATGTCTTCTAAAGATGAGGTTCTCTTCGAGTAGCATGATAAAGTACATAGATATCCAGTAACCAATCATTGGCAAGAAATTGCCCAAAATAATGCTAAAGTGTTCTCTACCAATAAGAGCTGCAACCAAGTAAACAGCAGTAACGATGATGGCCCATAGCCATCTTGGGATCTTGGTCAACCAGGCACCAGAGAGTTGCAATGAAAAGGCAGCCGAGTATGTATTGATGATGTTGTTTGCAATAAGTGATAAGAGAAGGACGACAGCCAAAAACTTACCAAAGCCGTTCCAGCGACTGTAACCTTGGTGGAGTAAACCACCCATCCCATACTTTGCATACGCAGCAGTGTATCCCTCGTCAACCATGGCGAGTGTCGATAGGCATGCACCTAGCACACCAACGAAGCATGTTGGAAGGGTGATACCAAAGAAAGTGAGTGCAAATATTTGGTAGGATGGTGTAGACTCTGGGAACAAGATGTAGTAATCTGATGCGATGGAGCCCCATGTGGACGTGACGGCGTATGCTAGGGAAAAGTAGGACAAGTAGTTCCCCTTGAGCGTGAGAGGTGCAACTTCAGAGTTGTCGTAGGAGTTTAGAAGGTGGAACTTGTCGGAGGAGCTGATGTAGAGCAGCATGAATGCGAGAAACACTGGGATGGAGATTATCTTCTCCACTCTTAGCAGCTGCTTGATACCAAAGATGGAAACAAGGAAACTGACAATAGCAACGATTATGATACCCACAACAAGTGGGACTTTTCCCTCAGAGATGGATGCTAATATTTGACCACCAACAACGCAGTTTGTGACTGACCAACCAACGACACCAAGACAACTAATGAGCGCAACAAGCTTGACAAACCACCAGCCAAACAGATATCTCGCAGTGACCATCTGTCTACACCCTGAAGGTGGACCCATTAGAGAACAGTATGCAGCAACACCACAACCAATAGTCATAGCAATAAGCCCAGAAGTTAATGCTTGTCTAAAAGTCAGCTCAAAGACCGTTGAGCCCAGGATAAAAGTTGACATAGAGGACAGCCCACCAGAAGCTGAGAACCAGAAGCCCATGACGGATCTGAACTGCTGCCACTTGTTGGAGGAACGCTCGTATGGCTGGATACGCTCGATACCTCTAGTTTCAACGCCCAGTGCGTCTAGCTTTCTGGACCAAGTTGATAGGAAGCGAAAGAGCTGATTCTCGTCTGTGTTATCACTCTCCTGCTCCTGCTGGAGGGTGTGAGTAGTCTGGATTGTGTCCTTCTGCTTCTCCATGGTATTGTCTATCACAATCGATCAATATGTGTAGAGAATAGAGAAATAAGAAGTGCTACTTCTGGGGATTATGTACTATGACTGCTGACTCTGACTCCGTTTTCATATGGAGCAAGGCGCCTTGCATCACCACTGCCGGAAAGGGAAAGAGCGCTGAATCACGAGGGTTGGGAGGATTACATTGCCACATTGGGTGGTGGTACTAAGTATACTAGTAGTGGTAGTAGTGGTAGTAGTGGTAGTAGTAGTCTAGCATCAGTATTAGTTACAGCATAGCATAGTTTATTCGGTACTGTCATAGTTTAATCTTAATCCTCCACTGTATGAAAAAGGTAATATTTGCTCGTGATCGACAGCTGAGAGGCAGCAGACAGGAAGACCATCTGAGAAGAGAAGCAGAGAAGATTACACACACAGAGACGGAGGATACAGAGAGATTTCTAGAGAGATAGAGACACACAGAACATGATCCTCGTGGACGGTGAGAAGTACGCTTGCGTCCAGTGCATCAGAGGACATAGGTCCTCCACTTGCAAGCACTCCAACAGGCCTCTCGTCCAGGTCAGAAGCAGAGGGCGCCCTGCCCTCAATTCTGGTCACCGTATCGCAGTCACAGAGTCTGAGCTCGTCATCCACAAGGAGCTCACCCCTGAGCAGTTTGACCACAAAAGCGACCCGACAAGAGCTGCGTCGACACGGAGAAGAAGCAAGAAGGACAGCACTCCAGTGGCTGTTCCAGTATCACCAGTTCCAGTATCACTTCCAGATACAGATCCAG
This sequence comes from Liangdongia dendrica, assembly GCA_030570475.1. Classification (NCBI taxonomy): domain Eukaryota; kingdom Fungi; phylum Ascomycota; class Saccharomycetes; order Phaffomycetales; family Wickerhamomycetaceae; genus Liangdongia; species Liangdongia dendrica. The sequence goes on from JAJLVY010000239.1 coordinate 5,782, forward strand.
TCACAGATTCAGCAACAGATCCAGCAACAGTGCCAGATAAATCCAAGGCGGGCTGTTCTGGATGCTGTGCTAACAAGAGCATTCCATCCACAATAGGGACCCAAGTTAACGTCAACAAAGAAAATACAAAGACATCCTGCTGCAGTGCCAAAAAGAATAATAACAACAAGTCGTGCACCCCTGCCCAGCCAGTCAAGCGCTGTTGTGCTCCAATAGAAAACAGCGACCAGATTACCGCTAAGCTCCTCACAGAGTTCAACAACAACTCCAACTCCAACTCCTCTGCCGCCGTGAACAATGGGGCTCACAACATTGCTGAAAAGGCTGAAAACGCAAACACCTCCTCTTCAGGGGACTGCTGCTCGTCTCCAGAGTCAAAGTGCACCAAAAAGACGGGTGTTATCATGCTGAGGGCCTCCAAAAGACAGTTTGTGGACATTGTCGATGGTAACGTTGACTTTGTTGCGCCATATAGCGAGTTGGCAATGCAACAGTCAAACTTCAACATCCGCAATGCTTTGCCCACTGCTGCTGCTGCTGTTACTGCTAGTGGGAGCTCTTGCTGTGGTGGTGGGAGAAAGAAGAGACAGAAACACGTCAGAGGCCGCTCTTGTCATCCTCCTCCTTCGCTAGTCGCTGCTGTTGTCAACGGTGCTACAACCCCTTCAAACCCTGCACATGGCTACCCAACTCATCCAAAACTGATCAAAACGATGCAGCTCAGCGAGTTCAGCTACAACATACCCTCCTCAAGGGTCATCTTCACGCCGCCACCTACAGCTCCAGCATCCAGCGATAACACCAGCCCAAGCATCAGTCCTGCGCTCCAGTACCTTGGCCTCCCTCCAGGAACTGCAGTGGTCCTCCCGCCAGGCCCAACCATCAACACAATACCTACTGCTCAGCAGCTCGTACCCACAATGGACCCTGCCTTGCAGATTCCAACCATCCCAAAGTCCTCAGAACTGCCACATCTACATGACTATCTGCACACATACTCCCAACTTCCAAGAGACTTGGCCTACGCCTCACAGTCTACTCTGTTGCCTCCTCCACCGCCTCAGCAGCAGCCTCCTGGCTTGCTAATACCGCAGATGCAGCCTTCTGTTGCTGAAATTGAAAGAACAATCACCTCGTTTGACCAGGCGGTCAATGCTAATGCTGCTTCTACTAGTACCACGCAACAAGCCCAAGGCACTGCAACAGTCCAGGCACACATCGAGCAGAAATTATACGACGTGCTCATCTCAGACGGGTGTACTGACGAGTGTAACTGTGGCCCAGGCTGTAACTGTCCAGGTTGTCTCATTCACAGAACCAACGAAGAGCTTAGAGATTACGGTATCCTGGACTCATCAACAGCATCCACACCTGCTTCAGAAAGAGAAGCATACTCCTCGCTGCAAACAAACAACAATGTGGACTTCAACCTCATCAACTTTGAGACTATTGACGAGGTGTTGCTACAGGAACTTCTCGATGATGAATGCTTTTGTGAGCCTGATAACTGTTGCTGTTACAACTGCGCTACTCACGGCATTATAAATGGTATTAGACAAAGTGACGGCGTTCTTGTTTGTGAAGATCCACTCGACCTCGATCCTGATGAAAAATATGGTGAAGATGGAAAGAATTTGCCTGCTGTTTCCAGCTGTTGCGGTGGCGTTGCTGAAAAGCCTATTGACACTGTAAACAAAGCCTCTATAGATGAACAGGTGTCAACAGATCCTGAGAAAACACAGAGCGAGTCTTCAAGCTCAAACCCGTCAAGTTGTTGCGGCAGCACTACAAGAAACCCACCAAGTGTTTCAGCTAGCATCCCTGATAGCATTAATATTGGCAATCATCCAAGTGTGTCTTCAAGTGATGTTAACATGTTGTGCGATGATGAGAGAGAACCAAAAGAACAAGAGCAGCAACAATGCTTGGAACAGAGACTCCATGACAAATTGCAAAGGGATTTAATTAAAGACAGTAGTGACAATAAACCCCTCAAGACTACCCAAGTTTTAATAGAAAAGACACTTGATGAACAGTTGGAAACTCAGTTGCAGAAAGTTGAGCAGGCGGAAAGACTAGAAGCTGCTATTGAAGAGCAGCTCAAGAATGACGAACTGCAGGGGGAAATACAAGATGAAAAGATCACGAATCCTGCACTGCAACAACCAAAACCTGAAGCACAGGATGTCAATATGGATGATAACGTAACCTCAAATTATCATGAATGTGGTTGTACCCCTGAGGATTGTGAATGCTACGACTGTGAGTTGCATGGGAGAGCCAATGGTGAAAGTATTATCAAAGAACAAGACACGAAACTAGCAGCACATGACACTATAAAGAGGAAAGATGAACAGAACAATGTACCAGTTATTGAAGTTCCAATCAAAGTTGTGGGAATCCATAATCTATTGATTCAAAATGAAGGTTATGAGAAATGTGGTGATGAACAATCTAAGAAATCCACTGAGGTCAAGAAATAGACTTAATGATTAATGAATTTATTCTTGTAAATAGTTTGAACATGATTAATGATTAATTATTAAATTATATTATTGTATTTAGTTCTTTGTATTTTCTTCTACTTTGCTTCTGTTGCTGGTCGTAACATTCACCCGAACACCAAAATGATAACTCTCTGCATTGTTTACCAGATCTTACACTAATTATGGTCGTTTGCCACCATTCTCAATTGGAAAGACTTACCACACAATGGCTGAACAAGAACTCAGCCTTATCAATAAAGTGGAGCTCAGAATTGCCCTAGCTGATACAGATGCGAAATTTGAGTCGTCATTGGGGCTGTATCTGTGTCCACTACTTCTGAAGCTAGCTTCACCTCATCAAGCAGTTCGTCAAGAGATTCTAAAGTTTATGCAACACTTGATTCCTAGAATAAACACTGCCAGGACTATTCACTTACCATTCACAAAGCTAATTGAACAGGCAAAGAAGCCAAATGTGAAAGAAGGCGTTGATGCGTCCACTGTGCAGTTGTACAGTTTATTGTTCGCCTCCAGAAGTGTTGACAGATTAACTCTTGAAGAAAGACAGGATGCATTAAAACTCGTCATGCAAGATGTACACAAATTTACTGGCGGTATTAGTGCTAGATTATTTCATATATGGTGTAAATTGTTAAAGGACTGGAGTACTCCAGATCGAGGCAGTGATGAATTCCTAGCATTACAAACCAAGTTGGCAATAGATGCACAAGACGAAACTTTCCTAGTACAAAGCATTGAGAATTTATTTCTGTTGGTTCCTGTCTTGAATAACGATGGTGTCATTCCAAGAGGTTATACTTGTCCTGGTTTAAGTGCCAAGAATGTTGGGTTCTTGACTTATGACGCTGGTGTTTCTTACAAAAACGAAGATCTGATTAGTGTTAAGAAGGATATCACAAAGTTCTTGCCTCTATTTAAAGGCATCTCCTTAATACCTGGTTTAATTATTGGTTCTTGTGATGGTAATGATTTGATTGGTAATAACTGTGCTTCACTATTGAGAAAGATTACAGTTCCAAAGGAAGATCAGCCATTGGTGAACCATTTAATTTCTCTTTATGTTGGTGATAAATCTGCTCCAAGATCTCCTGTCAAGCAATTTATTCAAGAACGTATCCTATCCACGGTTTTGATTGGAAGTAAAGTCGCTGCACATAGTGATAAAATTCCAATTATTACATCAATCGGTTTGAATGCCGCTCGGTTCCCTAGATTAAAGAAAGCCACCATTCAATTCATACAATGGGTTTCCAAAAACACTGATGATGATGACGATTCTATGCAAACAGATAGCCTATCTGAATATTCGTTAAACATTGCTGCCCAATTAAGAAATAATTTGCATTCTGAAGGTTGGCCAAAGCTACAAATCTCTTCTGGTGCAAATTATGCAAACGAGATAAAGTATAGACAACTACAATATGAAACATTGGGTGAAGTTTTGAAGAGAAATTTTCATTTGGTGCAGGATCTATCTTATGTGGAATTTTTGTTTGATTCTTTGTTGGGTGATTTAGCTGAGTTGAGGCCTACTATCCAAGAAGCTTTAAGCTCTCTTGCTTCCCACTTGCCTCAATTACCAACCAATTCAAAACTGAAATTGAAAGCTTTAGCACAAGTTTACTTACAAAATGATGATTTTGTTCGTGAGGATGTCGATGCTGTTCATGCAGTTCGTTTCACTATTATCAAATATATAAATTTGGCATTCCCATTTGAAGACTCTGAAGCTAGAGTGTTGAATGTTTTGGCTACATCTACAAAGAACAGATCTGATGTTATTGAAGAAGCCCAAAAGGGGTTACACCCTTACTGGTTTAACATTTTACAATCCTCAAGCACAACAGAATTCAAATCAACAAGTGAATTGTTAGGTGTTGGTAATGTCGTGAAATTTCCAAAGTTTCAAGAAATTGCTGGTGATTTGATCAACCTTGTTTCACAATCAAAGAGTAATCCAACTGCAACGTTGAGATATTCTATGCAAACTGCTATGGAATTCGTCATGAGAGTCTTGGTCACTCAAGCTATCGAGGGTAAAGTGACTGCCATTGTTCAAGATCAAGAATGGGCAACTCGTTTGGATAAGAGTTTAGAACATGATCAAACAGTTATCAAATGTTTGAAAGATGAATTATCTAATTTAGAAAACTTGGACGAATTCTTAGCTCTGTTGTTGAATGAATTCACTAGAAAGGATGTTAATGATAAGGTTGTTCATCTTTCTCATGCTTCAAGTCCAGTTTATGGTAAAGTCTTTACTAGATTGGTTTCATTATCACAACAAAATACTATTGGCACTTTAGTCCCTGACGTTCCAAGATTTTTGAGATTGATTGAGGACGTTAAGATAACTAGTGACGATACAATCCATTCTGCAGCTGTTTCTTTAGGTATTATTGGGACACACCCAAAGTCTACTGATGATGAAGTCAGACAACTCTATGCTACAATTTTAGGTGCTGATGAGGTAAATGATTTTCGTATTATTGATGGGTTGGTTTTAGCACTGGGTTTCTTCACGTCGCGTTTGATTGTACGTGACAGAACAAATATTGTTTCAGATGTGTTGGATAAAGTTTATTCTGCTATCTTGTCTTCTTTGAGCTCAACAAATATCAAGACATTTGAAGCAGGTGCTTTAGCTATTGGTGAATTGGCAAAGATTGGTGGTTTTACTACAGAACAAACACAGGACTACAAATTAAAGGCAGTTGAATTATTGAAACTAAGGGTTAAAAAGCTAGATGAAAGAGCCATTATTTCATGGGCTTATCTATCTTTGAACGAAGTTGAGTCCACATCTGAAGACTACACTGATTATGAAAAAACACTTTACGAAACACATGACACCAAGCAAATAGAATCATTATTCACATCTGGTGAGGCATTCTCAGTTGTTGCTGCTGGTTGGGAATCCAAGTTTTTGCAAAACAGTATTGATATCCAAAGTGAAAATATTAAGATTTTGGCTAACCCAAGACCTACAAGACTCAAAGTTATTTTAACCAAAACTTTGGAGAGTACAAAAAACACTAAGCCAAGCTTAAGAAGAGCTTGTTGTATTTGGTTATTATCGCTTGTCCAATACTGTGGTCATTTGTCTCCAATTAGAGACAATGCTGGTTTAATACATGTTTCATTCATGAGATTCTTAGCCGACAGAGATGAATTAATTCAAGAAGCAGCTTCTAGAGGTTTAAGTATGGTTTATGAGTTGGGTGATTCGGAACTAAAGGAAACTCTTGTTAAAGGTTTGTTGAAGTCTTTCACTGACTCTACATCATCCACTAAATTGAGCAGTGGTTCTGTTTCTGAAGATACCCAACTGTTTGAACCAGGTGTTTTAAAAACTGACGATGGTTCCATTTCAACATATAAAGATATTTTGAATTTGGCTTCTGAAGTTGGTGATCCTGGTCTTGTTTACAAGTTCATGTCATTGGCCAAAAGTTCTGCCTTGTGGTCTTCAAGAAAAGGTATAGCATTTGGTTTGGGTAGTATCATGTCCAAGTCTTCTTTAGACAAGTTACTATTTGAAAACAAAACTCTATCCAACCGTTTGATTCCAAAACTTTACAGATACAGATTCGATCCTAATCCTTCTGTTGCCAAATCCATGAACGATATTTGGGGTTCTATTGTTCAAGATAGTTCCAAGACTATTGACGAATATTATGAAATGATACTAAAGGAATTATTGACTAGTATGGGTAATAAAGAATGGAGAGTTAGGGAGGCTAGTACTGTTGCATTGACAGACTTGTTGCAACACTTGCCATTTGAAAAGTATGAATCTAGAATGGAGGAAATCTGGACTATGGGTTTCAGAACCATTGATGATATCAAAGAAAGTGTTAGAAAAGCTGGTGGTGGTTTGACAAGAAGCTTGTCAACAACCTTGGTTAATAGTATAAAGGTTGAATCTGGTTCATCACCAGCTCGTGCACATGATGTTTTGTCTAAATTGTTGCCATTCCTTTTGGGCAATAAAGGTATTTTAAGTGACGCTGAGGATGTTCGTGATTTTTCTTTAGAAACCATCTTGAATTTGGTGAAGAAGTCTGGTAAGGGTATAAAGCCATTTATTGCGCAGTTGATTGAACAATTTGTTTTGTTGATGTCTACATTGGAACCGCAAATCATTAACTACTTGGCTTTGAATGCAGACAAGTATAACTTTAAGAGTGATGACTTGGATGCAAAGAGATTGCAAAGCGTTGGCAATTCACCAATGATGAATGCTTTGGAGAAATTGATTGATTTAATTGATGAAGATATCATTGGTGATGTTATTAGTAAGTTGCAAGGTGCTGTTAAGCAAGCTGTTGGGCTTCCTTCAAAGGCTGCAGTGAGTCGTGTATTCGTCACTCTCGTCTTGAGACATTTGTTCATCATTAAGCCATACAGTCATACATTGTTGACTACGTGTATCGGGGAGTTGAAGGATAGAAATACCACTGTTTCTTCTGCATTTGCCACTTCTGCAGGTTATGTTTGTCGTGTTTGTTCAGTGGATGATGTGGTGAAGTATGCTGGTAAGATTAGAGCCATGTATTTTGATTCTGAAGATGACAGATCACGAATTGTTGCTGGTATTGCTTCTGAAGCTATTTCTAAATATTCTGGAGATCGTTTTGTCTCTGTTGCGGCTGAGTTCTTACCACTTGCCTTCATTGCAAGAAATGATCCAGAGCAGGAAGTTGCCAAACACTTTGAACATGAATGGACCGAGAACACATCTGGTGCTGGTGCCATCAAGTTATACATACATGAAATTTGCAATATTGTGAAAGACTACATTGGATCTCCAAAGTTTTTTATCAGACAGACATGTGCCAAGAGTATCGCAAAGGCATGCAACTCTATTGAGGGCATTGAAGGTATTGGATCCAGTGCTGATGAATTGTTTGAAGTATTGATCAATGCATCGCAGGGCAGATCATGGAGTGGTAAAGAGGATGTTTTGAGTGCATTGGTGTCGCTATCTTTAAAGTCTGAGAGTTATATTTCAAAGCATGAAGATTTATTACCAAAGTTAACCAAGATCGTTGTCACTGAGGCTAAAAGACGTAACAAGGAGTATCAAAAGCATGCTGTTGTTTCTCTTGGTGCATTTGCAAATTTATACCCTTCCAGGGAACTACATGAAAAAGTTGTCGAGATCTTTGAACCATTACTTGACAAGGACTATTATGAGTCTGATGATGAGGATGAAATCATGGAGAATAATGATTCGAGTATCAATGAGAAATCCACCAAGAAGAATTTATCAAGAGAATCTGATCGTTTAAGTTTTATTTCTAGTGTTTCTACAAGTTTCCAAAAATATGAAGATAATAGTTATGATTCTGAACTTTTGAGATTTATCTTATCATCGTTAAGAACTATATTGGTTGATAATAAGGTTTATATTCCTACATGGAAATCACAACTTGGAGTTGATGAAAACTTTTCCAAGTTGTTGAAAGTTTTGAAACAAGTCTCATCTATTGGTAAAGAAGATGTGGATGATTTGATTGATACATGGTTTATTATTTACCATGGCAATATCCGTCAAGAGGAAGATGTTGAAAATGTTAGAGTTCAAACAGTTAGAGTTGCCAAGTTATTGTTAGACCTTCATCAAGAAGATATTACAAAACAAGTTACATCTGATTTACAAGATTTAGAATCCAGGGAGCAGTCATCTGTTGTTAAGGTTGAGATAAAGAAGTGTCTATAGACCTGTGCATGTATATTATAGTGACTACATTTTGAAGTATTGAAAACCACATGAAATAATCGTAATGATTCAAAAGAAAAAAAAAAGTCCAAAAAAAAATTGTAAATGGTAGCAAATAATGTTTTATAATTTGTAAACAACAACAGAAGATTATCAACACCTTGCTTGACTCCATCTCCGTTTCAAACATGTAAACTTTCATATAAAAACATCTTCATGATTCATGAACAACAACAAAAAAACGTGTTGAAACTTGTAATGGACTCAAATATAAATTTCAAATTCTTCACCACCTCTCAATCTCAAAACCAAGTGAAGGGTGGATTCCTTTTGGATATTGTAG